>JARQOC010000004.1:350737959-350748681 GCA_033576535.1 Allobates femoralis | reverse complement strand
CTAGCTAGCAAAGTAGCAAAACATTTTCTTCAGCATAACATCAAATGACCAACTAGTGCCAAAACCATTTTTGCCGGCTGAGTTGACAATATGAGTGTACATCTCTCTATATTCCCCTAAATAAGCTAAGAGATTACAATATAGTTAGCGGACTTGAACTGTTATCAGATACATTATAACTGTGTAGTAATAGACTGAGCAGTAAATATCAGTAACTGTGATAACTGTTTCCATTTTTTCCCTTGAGAAATTCAGTGTTATACTTCATGCAATTTCATCATACAGGAAATTCTGGTAGCTTATATGGTGGCTCCATCCAGGGAACATAAAGCAATGCAACTGTTTGGCGGTCACCATGAGGTCACGCAACCAAACTGAGGTGAAGAATACCATAAATGTTCATATAATAAAAAACAACTAAATAGGGTAATACCAGCTAAATGATATATAAGAATAGGGGACTAGTGACAGAATGTGTAAAAATACCTAGAGCGTTAGTTTAATGATACTTTTAACGCTAATTTATATGAAATATGAAATATTTTAAATTACAACACATATGTAGCTCCTTTCAAAGTGATAAACCCTGTGAAAAGGTTGGAATTTGTATCTAACTTTTTAGTACAGTCCATGCCCTGCTACATGATAAAGCAGAGCTGTACACTGCAGTTCTAGGACCTACAGATCTGTTATAATTCAATAAAATCATACCTGCTCCTCAGCTCTCTCTCAGGGAACATAACATTTCCGCCTGACAGCTTCCTACAGCAGCAAAGAGCAGGAGATGTGTCGGGGGCGTGGACCCTGGGGGCTGCAGGATCATCCTACATTCAAGCCCACTCATAGGGGCATAGCAGGGGATTTGGGCACCGCCCCATGGTCAGACTACAATCCAGCCCTTTATATACCATCCTATGTGATATGACAGGGGGTCCAGGCCTGAAATAGCAATCATGTAATCAAGCAGATAGAAATACACACTGTGATCCTCTGCTGTATGATGGTGCATAATGTGTACTGTTATTGTGAGGCTAGGAGCACAGACAAAGCACAACATTGATCGATTCATCTCTGCATGGTCACCCTTTTCCCATAGGAACATGGTAGTTCCTGTCCCTACAACTTTCCATGAAACATCATCATCACTCCTCAGTGACAGTCACAGCAAGCCATCCAGGGTCTCCAGCATCTGTTACACACAGGTTATAGTACACACCTTTTTTCTCCTTTTTATTTTTTATGAGGCAGGTGTGAGAACTGAGAAGCAGATATGATTTTATTGAATTATAAGCGATGTATAGATCATAGAACTACAGTGTACAGCTCTGCTTCATCATGTAGCAGGGCAGGGACTGTACTAAAAGCTTTCTATTCCCGGAGCTCCCCTTTAAATCAAAATCAATACTGTATAAAGGGGCCACGGTCTGATATTCTGAAATATTTAGTGTATACTTGCTGCATTTGTTTAGATATATTTAAGAAGCACTATTTGTGTTAAACTAAAACTGAGCAAACTAAGACTAAACTAACTACACTATTATTACCAAACCAAGCCTTTATTTATAAGTAGAATTTAAAGATGGTTTTCAAAGCTAAAAATATAGGAACCCCATTTTGGATGTTGATTAGTGATGAGCGAGTAGCAAAATATTCACACTCGCTATACTCGTAACAAGTAGTTTTTAATACTTGCATATTCGTTCGAATAGTGAGTCTAATGTTAGTCAATTAATGATAGGTTCCGCCCACACACTTCCAGGTATAAAAACAAGTCTATCCAGGATGGGGTGGGCTTTTTTACATTTCCACTGCATAAAGCATCTTGCTGTGACCCCCAGAGAGACCCTAACATTCAATCTGCTCTCACTGAGGTGCCAGCTCACATTATTTACTGAAGGGAGCTGTCAATTTGTGTCAGATCGATAACTATCGAAACATCACTCATGACCACCAGTGATACTTGCCGAGTAAGGGCCCTTTCACATCAGCGTTTATTTGAAATCGCGGCAGATGCGGTGAACAAAACGAATCTGCCGCGATTGCCGCATAACCGCTGCACTTGCGGCGCGGTTGCGGTAATCCCCATAGAAAGTATAGGGGGACTTGCGGCAGGTGCGGCAAGTGCGGTTTTGCACTTGCGGCAAGTGCGGGCGCGAAAAAAAGCGCGGCTGACCGCGAATGCTGTACTATTCGTGCAAGTAGCGAATAGTAACTATTACACTGGCTCATCACGCTGATGTTTGGGGTTTTTTCCACAGATTTTAATATGTCTTACAAAACAAATTAACAAAAGAAAACTTGAATTTTTTTCTGTTCACACAACAGAGCATAGTACACGTACCAGAAGTTGGAAGATGTTTTCCATGTTTCTTGTGCACCTTCATTTCTACAGAATCTCTGAATCATTGATGCAAATATGTATTGTAGATGGTGGGATATTCAAAGTAGTTCTAATATTTACATTGAAGAACATTTTTTGGAAGTTGTTCCACAATTTTAGTCACAGTTGTTCACAGATTGGTGAACGTCTGACCAGCTTTGTGTATGGGAGAGCCTCTAACATGTTCTTTTTATATACATTCATGTGTCCCGGTAGATATTGACCCTTCAGATGTTTTTCATTAGTACAACTTACTTTACCAGACTTTTGTTAACCTTATCTAGACTTTTGAGATATGAAGCTGCCATTAGTTTCTAAATTAGTTCATGTCATGTTTCAAATGAAGTGGAAGCATGTTTAACTTTCATCTTCTGATCTGTGCTCTATGTTTTGTTATGAATAAAATATGGCTCTAGGACATTTAAAAATCAATGTATTCTTGTCTTCTTTACATGCCATCACAAATGTTTTGGCATTATTTATGCTCCTAGCATTAGGCCAAATCACTGCATCAAAAACGTCTTGTGTGAGTCTAACTTCACATTGCTTTTGATGCAAGAGTAAGACAACATCACAGGTGGATTTTGTTTGAGTGAAGCATATAAAAATGTGTGTGTATATATATATATATATATATGTGTATATATATATATATATATATATATATATATATATATATATATATATTATATACATACACACACACATACATTTATTTGTTTTTTAATACTTCTTATTCGCATAACAAGAAGAAATTTCTGATTTTTCAATGAGGCCTAGACAAGTCTGACTGGCTTAATGAGGAATGTTCACCAAATTTTTCATGTTGATCTGGACACATGATAATAATAATAATGGCTGCAAAAACAAAATGAAATGCTTTGTGTTTGTTTTTCTTTTTCATTTCACCTTTCCAGTGAGGTATTATTAGCAATTAAAATAATTGGCACCTAGTGAGTAAATTTTTGTTGAGTCTATGTAGAGATTATCATAGTTTTCACTGGGAAGGGGGTGTACTTTTTTGCCTGTATGAGTTGTGAACTCTCTTAAGCAGACAGAAACACTCAGGGGATGCAAGAACATGTCCCCACCATAGTTTACAGCAAATTTCTCATGTGTTAGGGTATGTGCAATTGATCTGGAGACACTGTGTCCTGGACGCATTGTCTCCTCTCCTGTGGGAAGCCAGCGGTTTCCGCAGGTGAATGCAGCCACCCCGTGGTAACTATCTGTGTTTGGGACAGGACGAGTTTTCCCTGCATTCAGCTGCCGAGATTGCTCCAACTCCACAGCACTAAATTGACGTGGTGCGACCAAGCGGCAGCACAAAAAGCAGCCTCTCATGTCAGTTAATGCTGAAGAGGAAAGAAGCAGAGTGTGCATGGTAGTTCTCTAAATCCCATCCACTATGCTTGTACTGTACAATGCAGCATTATGAATGCAGCGCCTACACACAGCATCCATAATGCTGCAAACACTGATTGTGTGCACGCAGCCTTAGGCATGCAATGCCAGACAGCTTGATCTTAAAGGGATCCTGTCACCTGCAGAACGCCTCCTAAACTACCAAAACATGTCCCTGCAGCATCCCATCACTAATCTCACACTTCTTTTGTCTCCTAAAATCATCTTGTGAAAGTGCATAAAAACGTTTTAATACTCACTCATTAATGATAATAATTAGCAGGAGCTATATTCTTTAGTCACTAAGGCGGGCTGTTTTGCAGGCTCCAGGATCCACCCTCTCTATGTCTGTTTGCTTTGCTTGTGCAGGCTTTGCCCTCCCCCCTCACTATCATTCACAGAATGCAAATCATTAATCCTGCCTTCAGCTCCACATCACAGCAGCACAGACAAAGAGAGCGTGGATCATTCAGGCTGCTAAACAACACGCCCTAGGGGCTAAAGAACATAGCCCCTGCTAATTATAATCCCTAATGAGTGAGTATTAAAATGTTTTCTATGCACTTTCACAGGATGCTTTTAGGAGACAAACGGAGTGTGAGATTAGTGATGGGATGCTGCAGGGACATGTTTTGATAGCTTAGGAGGCGTTTTGGAGGTGACAGGATCACTTTAATGCAAAGCAATTACATGGTAATGTGAGCACAGTATGCCTGAGTGTCATTGTTAACTTTGAGTTTTCATCTTCTGGCAGTCTGAGGTGGAAAGAGCAGTACAGCTGAGCTGACAGCACAATGAAAGGAGAGTTGAAAGAAAGAATTGTAATGTGACACACCTAAATTCAGCTGTGCTGCCCCTCTCCCACATAGAGTTCCAAAGAGGAAAGATCAAAGGTGTCAGTAATGAAATAATAAAGTGTAATATGCTCACAGCAACTTATAACTGTTTTGCAGAGAGATCAGGCTGCCTGTCATCAGCTTCTCACTGGCATTTCCAGGATATTTGTTATTATCAGTTTCACAAAGGTATTTGGTGAAAGGTTCTATTTAACAAAAGAAAGAAGGAGAGAATAAATGGAACAGCTGCATATGTCTATTGCAATATTAATTAAAAAAAAGTTAACAAAAAAAAAACAATCAAATGTTATTAACAAAAAAAAATAATCAAATGTTAAATACTCTGCGGATCCAGCACCAAAGGTCCAATACAGCCTGCAAATGTATATAAGTACTGAGTCCAAAACACTCAATGAAAGGGTCATACTTTACAGTCATGGCCGAAAGTGGTGGCATCTTTGAAATTGTTCCAGATATGAAGCAATTCTCCTGGAAAACTATAGCAATTACACGTTTTGTTATGCACATGTTTATTTCCTTTGTGAGTTTTGGGAACAACAACAAAAAACAAAAAAGGCAAATTGGACATAATTTCACACACAATTCCAAAAATTGTCCGGACACAATTGTTGACACCCTCAACTTAATAATTGGTTGCACACCCTTTGGAATAGATTACTGCAATCAATCGCTTTCAATAACCATCAACAAGCTTGTTACACCTTTCAAGTGGAATTTTAGACCAAACTGCTCCAGGTCTTTCATATTTGAAAGGTTCCTTCTCCCAAAAGCAATTTTAAGATCTTTCTACAGGCTTCCAATGGGATTCGGATTCATTGCTGGCCACTTCAGAACTCTACAGCACTTTATTTCCATGTATTTATGGTGCTCAATAAAGTATGTTTGGGGTCAATGTCCTGCTGGAAAACTCATGACCTAAGATGCAAACCCACTTTTCTTACACTGGACACTATTTTACAACCCAAAATCCTTTGGTAATCTTCAGATTTCATGATGACACAGTCAAGGCACCCTGTCACGTGTTGATTTCTTTGCAGTTCATGAGTGCTGCTGCTATGATTTAATTGAGCTTTTTTTTAGTCAATGCTGCAGCTCTGCATGTGAAGGTAAAGGGGAAGGGGTGTATCTGAGCTTCTTCTCCCCACCCCCTCAGCCCTAAGTAGTTCTGCTTCCCTCCACATGTCAAAGAAAAAGTTCAATTCTACTTGGACCATGTGCTGTGTAGTTGTGCTTGCTTCTGCTGCTATTTGCTACCATAGGAGCTTCTGGATTTTCCTGGTCTGCGGGTGGAGGTAGGGGCTTTTAGCCTAGGGTTGATCAGAAGCCAAAGGCTAGGGTGGTGGCCTAAACATCCTCACTTTCAGAGCTAATTTCAGGATCAGGGTGAGCCAGGGACCCCCAGTCTAAGGGTCAGTCTAGTTCCCCAGTTCGCCTAGCTCATCCTACCATCTTTCCTCCTGATTCCCTATCTGCTATACCACCCCATGGCACACCTAATGTCAGAAGCAGGTAGACAACCCCAAAACATCTTTGAACCTCCACCATATTTGACTGTAGGTACTGTGTTGTTTTATTTGTAGGTCTCATTCCTTTTTTGGTAAACAGTAAAGTAATGTGCTTTACCAAAAAGCTCTATTATGGTCTCATCTGTCCACAAGATGCTTTCCCAGAAGGATTTTGGCTTACTTATGTAAATGTTGGCAATTGGCAGCCTAGCTTTTTCATGTCTGTGTCAGCACTGGGGACCTCCTTGGTCTCCTCCATAGAATTTTATTTCATTCAAATGGAAAAAGGAAGATCAAAACCTCTGGTGATGGATTTGTAACATTGAGATTGATATTTTTTAACAATTTTGGATCTTAAGTCCTGATACAGTTTTCTTCTCCTCTTTCTGTTCTCCATGCTTAGTGTGGCACACACAGATACATAATGCAAAGATTGAGTTACCTTCTCTTTTTACGGGGTTTTAGGTGATATTCATATTGCCCCTATCTGTTACTTGCAACAGGTGAGATTGAACAAGCATCCCATGCTTTTTATACACAATTTTGGGAAGGTGCCAACAATTTAATCCAACCTTTTTTGGGGAGTTTATGTGAAATTATCTCCAATTTGCCTTTTTTTTGTTTTTTTGTGTTGTTCCAATATACACAAAGGAAATAAACATGTGTATAGCAAAACATATGCAATTGCAATGATTTTCTGGAAGAAATACTTCATTTTCTAGAACAATTTCATGAATGCCAACACTTTTGGCCATGACTATCTAAAGCACTTAACCATTCTGAAGACTGATTGGCTGCATCAGTAAAATACTGCTATGGTATGTAACCACTAATGATATGTAGACAGATATCAGAATGAACCATCAAACGCTTGGCTCTGGATTGGCAGATAATTTAATAGGTGGGTATGTGCTAATTTGGCATTTTTGCTCATATGTTGCTGCCCATTTTTTTAAGAATCCCTTTAAATGGTAAGAAAAGCAGCAGCGTGTCTTGAGTTGATTTACCTACTACTTTGACTGTCTCCATGCTGAGATAATTTGAGGAGGCTGAAAGGAACTTGCCTTGCAAACATAAAATTGACAGGTTTCTGACTTTAACAGGATTAAAAGAGCATCTAAAAATCGGGAAACATTGCCATTGTTAATACATACAGTCTACAGCAGCAAATGCATTTGCTGATATGTATTTACCATAAGCATTTGTGTATCTTTAATCATTTAGTTACATGCAATAAATTATGTGCCTAGCGTCCAAAAAAATGTGCAAAATTACAGCAGCCATGCTAAAAGGGGATTTAACATGCCAGACCAGTCAGGGTTCTATATTCACCTCACTTGTATTGAAGTTCACCTTGTGAGAAATGAAAATAAATGAAATGGAATGACAGCAGGTTAGTGTCGAGCTGCAGTTGATTTGCGTATTGCTCATTTATCAGACTCTAGATTTACGATTTGCCTGATTACATTGCAAAGTAATATCTCTTCTCAGACTGCAATAAAGTAGACTCAATGAGCTTTTCTAGCTACAGAACAAAAATGTAATCCCTATTGAAAGGGAGTTTGCAGACCAAATAATGACTGTTCAAACCAAGCACGAGTGAATCCTTTACATGGCCTAAAGGTAACGTTACACGCTTCAATGTGGGAACGATATCACTAATGATCTCGGGAGCGCGGTCGTTAGGACATCGTTTCGACATCGTTGGTGAGATTTCACAAGTGTAGATATTGTGGACGACTCACCAACAATCCAGTGAGCAGGTATCATTCGCACAACCCAGCGAATGATACTTGTTCACTGATGTGAATAGGTGAAGTCATGAATGACATCGTTATCGCGGTGTCACACACAACGATGCAGCAGGTTGGCTGATCCGAGGATCGTTTGATTTGAGAACATGTTCTCAAATCTGCGATCAACAATCCAACGATTTATCATAGTCGTATCTCGGTGTTAGACGCAACAACGTCCTAACGATGTTGTTTGAACGATTCCAAACCTGTGACGTTTGCGCAATATCGTTCATGATATCTTACCATGTAACTGGGCCTTAACAGTTATATGCATCTTTTTACCTTCTCTGGCTCCTGTGAACCAACAACAGCTAAAAACAAGTAGATGGGAAGGTGCGATTAACTGTTTAAGTCGTTGTGCATGGTTTGAACAGTCATTTTATGCTAACAGACTCCCTATTAAACCATATGGTTTACTGCATCTGAAATAAGTTTATTTCCAATGTTTTGATGTTAGGCATGAACATACACAGTAGAATGCATAAAACATACTACATACTCTTTTCTACATACATTGTATAAACGTTTCTGCTTCTAAATTGAAGCAGGGACCAAACATGGTCCGTCCATGCTGCAGGCTAGTCCTAATTATGCACCAGGGGACACAGCTCTATCTATTAGGCTCCAACATCCAGTACAGGAACAAATACTTTAAATGTTATGTGAATTATCAGCCCTGGCTCCCTTATTTGATACAAGAGTCGGGATGCTGGAAACCTCAGGACACAGATATTAGTGAGAAAGTAGCCCTATTCTAAAACTTATTCTGGGAGAATTATTGTATGAAAACTCATATGTACTTATGAAGACAAAAGAAATGAATCAAATTAGAAAAATGACAACTGCAATCTCCTTCCTGCTTACACTTATTAACATTTCAATACTAAAATCTTACCCAATTTTTCTTTTTTTTCTTCTTGGCATCAATATCATTGCTACTACCAATGCTGGAATGACTTGTAGCGCTATTGATGCTGGAGACACTTTCAGAAGAATGCTGTCTTCTAATCCGCATGTCTGCTGAAAAAGAAACCAGCCTGTTACTGTCTCTGAAGCATTTAGTCTCCTTATTAGGTTATTTTGACTTAGAAGCTCATACATTGGACAACCAAACAGCATGTATGAAGCCTACAGAGCCTTCTCTTGACAGATAATGTTGAGAGACCATAAAAAAAATTAAAGTCAGTATTTAGTCAAATCAATAAAGTGAAAGGAGTAAATCCACACTATAGATCCATTCAGCTGGCCTACCAGAATTCCAGAAGATCCACCAGTAGGCAAATGTCCTGATACAACAATGAGCAACTAAGCACCAGCAGGAGAAAAGGGAGAATTTTGTGTACTCACCGTAAATTCCTTTTCTCTTAACCTCTAATTGGGGACACAGGACCATGGGTGTTACGCTGCTGTCCACTAGGAGGAGAGACTATGCAGAATCTATAAAAGAGTTAAAAGGCTCCTCCTCTGCAGTATACAACCCTGGAGCAGGAAGTGATTTACCAGTTTTGTGCCAAAGCAGTAGGAGAGTTACCAGATAATACGGTAACAGTAAAACAAGGACTGTAACCACACAGGCAAACTGTGTACACAGCTATAGCTAATGAAGTCATAACCGTGCAACCAGTCATGTAACTAAACAGGCACGTGTGTTAGCAGTTAAGAGTTGTCATAATAATAATAATACCACAAGGCCTGTCTAACCAGGCACTTGTGTAACTAGTGAGGAGTTAATGGAGCAATAATTGAGTAACAAGGCCTGACGTAAACAGACTTACAGTACTACAAGGCCTGTAACCAAACAGTTACCAGTTTAAACTGTCACCGTCAACAGCTTGCTAATAGTCACATATGTGTAACTATGTTAACCATGTAACAGTTGACAAGCCATGTGAGAACTGTAGCAAGGGCCCCCCCAGGTCAATAGGGTGGGTGATGTGTCCCCCAATTAGAGGCTAAGAGAAAAGGAATTTACGGTGAGTATACATAATTCTCCTTTACTCCTTCGCCTCATTGGGGGACACAGGACCATGGGACGTCCTAAAGCAGTCCCTGGGTGGGAAAACAGCATGGAACTACTAACACTGAGCATGTTCAGTGAAGAACTATGTACCGACAGGCGGGCCGCTGGAGCCTGGAGGCCACGTCTACCTATACCTGCGCTTGCCGAGAACTGAGTGTAAATACTGTATTGGCTTGTGTATGTTGTGGGCCGACTGTTTGGTTGCCTTACACACTTGTTGCTCTGACCACTGTTGCCGAACGGCCTAGGAGGTCTCCACTGCCGTATTATAAAGTGCTATGACAATGCAGGAAGTGGTGAGCTTTAGATGGTATAGTCGGCTTAGATGGTTAGACGAATCCATCTGTTTAGAGGAGTCTCAGAAGCTGACTTAAATTTATTTCTGCCTTCTAGAAGAAGGAAGAAAGAGAATCCGATGTCTTCAAAGGGCACTGTCTTGGATACCTAGCTGCATATGGACCTGCTAAGGTCCTGCATATGTAGGTCCATAGCGACGTGATACACTGAAGTCGGGCGCAGCGATGGCCGAGAGATATCTTTATTTAGGTGAAAGGAGTATATTGCCTTTAGAAGACGGATGGAACCAGCCGTAGGGTAATCTTATCTTTGTGGAAGATCAGAAAAGATGGTTTACAGGAGATCACTGCCAGCATCGATACCGTTTCCGAGAAAGATAATTGCCACCGACACATACAATTATTTGGATGAGAATGCTATGGGTAATATGCTATATAGACTCAAAAGGTGGTTCCTGTGGGGC
>JARQOC010000004.1:350706125-350737859 GCA_033576535.1 Allobates femoralis | reverse complement strand
AGGTAGTACGTACACCTGTCTGGTGACTGTAATGGTTTCACGAGAGGATTTTAGTCCCTAACCTGTATTAAGGTAGTACGTACACCTGTCTGGTGACTTTAATGGTTTCAGGAGAGGATTTTAGTCCCTAACCTGTATCAAGGTATGACGTACACCAGTGTGGTGACTGTTGAGATCACAAGAGGTTAGGATTTTAGTTCCCTAACCTGTATTAAGGTAGTAATTACACCTGTCTGGTGACTGTAATGGTTTCACGAGAGGATTTTAGTCCCTAACCTGTATTAAGGTAGTACGTACACCTGTCTGGTGACTTTAATGGTTTCAGGAGAGGATTTTAGTCCCTAACCTGTATCAAGGTATGACATACACCAGTCTGGTGACTGTTGAGATCACAAGAGATTAGGATTTTAGTTCCCTAACCTGTATCAAGGTATGACGTACACCAGTGTGGTGACTGTTGAGATCACAAGAGGTTAGGATTTTAGTTCCCTAACCTGTATCAAGGTATGACGTACACCAGTGTGGTAACTGTTGAGATCACAAGAGGTTAGGATTTTAGTTCCCTAACCTGTATCAAGGTATGACGTACACCAGTCTGGTGACTGTTCAGATCACAAGAGATTAGGATTTTAGTTCGCTAACCTGTATCAAGGTATGACGTACACCAGTCTGGTGACTGTTGAGATCACAAGAGATTAGGATTTTAGTTCCCTAACCTGTATCAAGGTATGACGTACACCAGTCTGGTGACTGTTCAGATCACAAGAGATTAGGATTTTAGTTCCCTAACCTGTATCAAGGTATGACGTACACCAGTCTGGTGACTGTTGCGATCACAAGAGGTTAGGATTTTAGTTCCCTAACCTGTATTAAGGTAGTACGTACACCTGTCTGGTGACTGTAATGGTTTCACGAGAGGATTTTAGTCCCTAACCTGTATTAAGGTAGTACGTACACCTGTCTGGTGACTGTAATGGTGTCAGGAGAGGATTTTAGTCCCTAACCTGTATTAAGGTAGTACGTACACCTGTCTGGTGACTTTAATGGTGTCAGGAGAGGATTTTAGTCCCTAACCTGTATTAAGGTAGTACGTACACCTGTCTGGTGACTTTAATGGTTTCAGGAGAGGATTTTAGTCCCTAACCTGTATTAAGGTAGTACGTACACCTGTCTGGTGACTTTAATGGTTTCAGGAGAGGATTTTAGTCCCTAACCTGTATTAAGGTAGTACGTACACCTGTCTGGTGACTGTAATGGTTTCAGGAGAGGATTTTAGTCCCTAACCTGTATTAAGGTAGTACGTACACCTGTCTGGTGACTGTAATGGTTTCACGAGAGGATTTTAGTCCCTAACCTGTATTAAGGTAGTACGTACACCTGTCTGGTGACTTTAATGGTGTCAGGAGAGGATTTTAGTCCCTATCCTGTATTAAGGTAGTAAGTACAAAAGTGTGGTGACTCTAATGGTCACAGAAAAGCTTGGATTCCAATCTGTATCACCCTGCCTATATCCTCCTAGATTAGTCCTGAGAAGGACTGTTCTGGTCACTGAAAAGCTTGGACTCCGATCTGGATCACCCTGCCTATATCCTCCTAGATTAGTCCTGAGAAGGACTGTTGTGGTCAGCAGCAGCAGTTTGCAGCCCTGCTCCGGATCTACCTATGAGGGCCGCAAATCTGTCCCTAAGCAGCAGCAGACACTCTCCCTACACTCACTGTCTGGATGGCTGTGTGCCGAGCACAGCGCGCCGGGAGTTATAAAGGCTCGGTCACTCTGTGCAGGGCGGCCAATCACTGCTATGCCACAACTAACAGGGCTGTGGCATTGCAGTGGTCTGCCAGCCAATCCCTGCACGTGGGCTGGCTCTCAAAAGAGCGCCAACATGGAGAGATGACGACCACGAGCACAGCACGAATATCGCGAGATTACTCGGTGCTCGGCGAGTCGCCCGAGTACAGTGATACTCGTGTGAGTACCGAGTAGTGGCGAGCATGCTCGCTCATCACTAAAGCAGAACTATTTAGGGCTGAGGGGGTGGGGAGAAGAAGCTCAGATACACCCCTTCCCCTTTACCTTCACATGCAGAGCTGCAGCATTGACTAAAAAAAAGCTCAATTAAATCATAGCAGCAGCACTCATGAACTGCAAATAAATCAACACGTGACAGGGTGCCTTGACTGTGTCATCATGAAATCTGAAGATTACCAAAGGATTTTGGGTTGCAAAATAGTTTCCAGTGTAAGAAAAGTGGGTTTGCATCTTAGGTCATGAGTTTTCCAGCAGGACATTGACCCCAAACATACTTTAAGGAGCACCTAAATACATGGAAATAAAGTGCTGTAGAGTTCTGAAGTGGCCAGCAATGAATCCGAATCCCATTGGAAGCCTGTAGAAAGATCTTAAAATTGCTTTTGGGAGAAGGAACCTTTCAAATATGAGAGACCTGGAGCAGTTTGGTCTAAAATTCCACTTGAAAGGTGTAACAAGCTTGTTGATGGTTATTGAAAGCGATTGATTGCAGTAATCTATTCCAAAGGGTGTGCAACCAAATATTAAGTTGAGGGTGTCAACAATTGTGTCCGGACAATTTTTGGAATTGTGTGTGAAATTATGTCCAATTTGCCTTTTTTGTTTTTTGTTGTTGTTCCAAAACTCACAAAGGAAATAAACATGTGCATAACAAAATATGTGTAATTGCTATAGTTTTCCAGGAGAATTGCTTCAAATCTGGAACAATTTCAAAGATGCCACCACTTTCGGCCATGACTGTAAAGTATGACCCTTTCATTGAGTGTTTTGGACTCAGTACTTATATACATTTGCAGGCTGTATTGGACCTTTGGTGCTTGATCCGCAGAGTATTTAACATTTGATTGTTTTTTTTTGTTAATAACATTTGATTGGTTTTTTTTGTTAACTTTTTTTATTAATATTGCAATAGACATATGCAGCTGTTCCATTTTTTCTCTCCTTCTTTCTTTTGTCAAATAGAACCTTTCACCAAATACCTTTGTGAAACTGATAATAACAAATATCCTGGAAATGCCAGTGAGAAGCTGATGACAGGCAGCCTGATCTCTCTGCAAAACAGTTATAAGTTGCTGTGAGCATATTACACTTTATTATTTCATTACTGACACCTTTGATCTTTCCTCTTTTGGAACTCTATGTGGGAGAGGGGCAGCACAGCTGAATTTAGGTGTGTCACATTACAATCCTTTCTTTCAACTCTCCTTTCATTGTGCTGTCAGCTCAGCTGTACTGCTCTTTCCACCACAGACTGCCAGAAGATGAAAACTCAAAGTTAACAATGACATTCAGGCATACTGTGCTCACATTACCATGTAATTGCTTTGCATTAAAGTGATCCTGTCACCTCCAAAACGCCTC
The DNA here is from genome assembly GCA_033576535.1 of Allobates femoralis. Classification (NCBI taxonomy): domain Eukaryota; kingdom Metazoa; phylum Chordata; class Amphibia; order Anura; family Aromobatidae; genus Allobates; species Allobates femoralis. The sequence goes on along the minus strand of JARQOC010000004.1, from coordinate 350,734,468 downwards.
CTAAGCTATCAAAACATGTCCCTGCAGCATCCCATCACTAATCTCACACTCCGTTTGTCTCCTAAAAGCATCCTGTGAAAGTGGATAAAAACGTTTTAATACTTACTCATTAGTGATTATAATTAGCAGTGGCTATATTCTTTAGCCCCTAGGGCGTGTTGTTTAGCAGCCTGAATGATCCACGCTCTCTTTGTCTGTGCTGCTGTGATGTGGAGCTGAAGGTAGGATTAATGATTTGCATTCTGTGAGTGATAGTGAGGGGGGAGGGCAAAGCCTGCACAAGCAAAGCAAACAGACATAGAGAGGGTGGATCCTGGAGCCTGCAAAACAGCCCGCCTTAGTGACTAAAGAATATAGCTCCTGCTAATTATTATCACTAATGAGTAAGTATTAAAACGTTTTTATGCACTTTCACAAGATGATTTTAGGAGACAAAAGGAGTGTGAGATTAGTGATAGGATGCTGCAGGGACATGTTTTGGTAGTTTAGGAGGCGTTCTGCAGGTGACAGGATCCCTTTAAGATCAAGCTGTCTGGCATTGCATGCCTAAGGCTGCGTGCACACAATCAGTGTTTGCAGCATTATGGATGCTGTGTGTAGGCGCTGCATTCATAATGCTGCATTGTACAGTACAAGCATAGTGGATGGGATTTAGAGAACTACCATGCACACTGTGCTTCTTTCCTCTTCAGCATTAACTGACATGAGAGGCTGCTTTTGGTGCTGCTGCTTGGTCGCAGCACGTCAATTTAGTGCTGTGGAGTTGGAGCAATCTCGGCAGCTGAATGCAGGGAAAACTCGTCCTGTCCCAAACACAGATAGTTACCACGGGGTGGCTGCGTTTACCTGCGGAGACCACTGGCTTCCCACAGGAAGGAGACAATGCGTCCAGGACACAGTGTCTCCAGATCATGTGCACATACCCTAACACATGAGAAATTTGCTGTACACTATGGTGGGGGCATGTTCTTGCATCCCCTGAGTGTTTCTGTCTGCTTAAGAGAGTTCACAACTCATACAGGCAAAAAAGTACACCCCCTTCCCAGTGAAAACTATGATAATCTCTACATAGACTCAACAAAAATTTACTCACTAGGTGCCAATTATTTTAATTGCTAATAATACTGCACTGAAAAGGTGAAATGAGAAAGAAAAACAAACACAAAGCATTTCATTTTGTTTTTGCAGCCATTATTATTATTATCATGTGTCCAGATCAACATGAAAAATTTGGTGAACGGTCCTCATTAAGCCAGTCAGACTTGTCTAGGCCTCATTGAAAAATTTGAAATTTCTTCTTGTTATGCGAATAAGAAGTATTAAAAAACAAATAAATGTATGTGTGTATATATATATATATATATATATATATATATATATACACACATTTTTATATGCTTCACTCAAACAAAATCCACCCGTGATGTTGTCTTACTCTTGCATCAAAAGCAATATGAAGTTAGACTCACACAAGACGTTTTTGATGCAGTGATTTGGCCTAATGCTAGGAGCATAAATAGTGACTATAACCCAAATTCCAAAACATTTGTGATGGCATGTAAAGAAGACAAGAATACATTGATTTTTAAATGTCCTAGAGCCATATTTTATTCATAACAAAACATAGAGCACAGATCAGAAGATGAAAGTTAAACATGCTTCCACTTCATTTGAAACATGACATGAACTAATTTAGAAACTAATGGCAGCTTCATATCTCAAAAGTCTAGATAAGGTTAACAAAAGTCTGGTAAAGTAAGTTGTACTAATGAAAAACATCTGAAGGGTCAATATCTACCGGGACACATGAATGTATATAAAAAGAACATGTTAGAGGCTCTCCCATACACAAAGCTGGTCAGACGTTCACCAATCTGTGAACAACTGTGACTAAAATTGTGGAACAACTTCCAAAAAATGTTCTTCAATGTAAATATTAGAACTACTTTGAATATCCCACCATCTACAATACATATTTGCATCAATGATTCAGAGATTCTGTAGAAATGAAGGTGCACAAGAAACATGGAAAACATCTTCCAACTTCTGGTACGTGTACTATGCTCTGTTGTGTGAACAGAAAAAAATTCAAGTTTTCTTTTGTTAATTTGTTTTGTAAGACATATTAAAATCTGTGGAAAAAACCCCAAACATCAGCGTGATGAGCCAGTGTAATAGTTACTATTCGCTACTTGCACGAATAGTACAGCATTCGCGGTCAGCCGCGCTTTTTTTCGCGCCCGCACTTGCCGCAAGTGCAAAACCGCACTTGCCGCACCTGCCGCAAGTCCCCCTATACTTTCTATGGGGATTACCGCAACCGCGCCGCAAGTGCAGCGGTTATGCGGCAATCGCGGCAGATTCGTTTTGTTCACCCATCTGCCGCGATTTCAAATAAACGCTGATGTGAAAGGCCCTTACTCGGCAAGTATCACTGGTGGTCATGAGTGATGTTTCGATAGTTATCGATCTGACACAAATTGACAGCTCCCTTCAGTAAATAATGTGAGCTGGCACCTCAGTGAGAGCAGATTGAATGTTAGGGTCTCTCTGGGGGTCACAGCAAGATGCTTTATGCAGTGGAAATGTAAAAAAGCCCACCCCATCCTGGATAGACTTGTTTTATACCTGGAAGTGTGTGGGCGGAACCTATCATTAATTGACTAACATTAGACTCACTATTCGAACGAATATGCAAGTATTAAAAACTACTTGTTACGAGTATAGCGAGTGTGAATATTTTGCTACTCGCTCATCACTAATCAACATCCAAAATGGGGTTCCTATATTTTTAGCTTTGAAAACCATCTTTAAATTCTACTTATAAATAAAGGCTTGGTTTGGTAATAATAGTGTAGTTAGTTTAGTCTTAGTTTGCTCAGTTTTAGTTTAACACAAATAGTGCTTCTTAAATATATCTAAACAAATGCAGCAAGTATACACTAAATATTTCAGAATATCAGACCGTGGCCCCTTTATACAGTATTGATTTTGATTTAAAGGGGAGCTCCGGGAATAGAAAGCTTTTAGTACAGTCCCTGCCCTGCTACATGATGAAGCAGAGCTGTACACTGTAGTTCTATGATCTATACATCGCTTATAATTCAATAAAATCATATCTGCTTCTCAGTTCTCACACCTGCCTCATAAAAAATAAAAAGGAGAAAAAAGGTGTGTACTATAACCTGTGTGTAACAGATGCTGGAGACCCTGGATGGCTTGCTGTGACTGTCACTGAGGAGTGATGATGATGTTTCATGGAAAGTTGTAGGGACAGGAACTACCATGTTCCTATGGGAAAAGGGTGACCATGCAGAGATGAATCGATCAATGTTGTGCTTTGTCTGTGCTCCTAGCCTCACAATAACAGTACACATTATGCACCATCATACAGCAGAGGATCACAGTGTGTATTTCTATCTGCTTGATTACATGATTGCTATTTCAGGCCTGGACCCCCTGTCATATCACATAGGATGGTATATAAAGGGCTGGATTGTAGTCTGACCATGGGGCGGTGCCCAAATCCCCTGCTATGCCCCTATGAGTGGGCTTGAATGTAGGATGATCCTGCAGCCCCCAGGGTCCACGCCCCCGACACATCTCCTGCTCTTTGCTGCTGTAGGAAGCTGTCAGGCGGAAATGTTATGTTCCCTGAGAGAGAGCTGAGGAGCAGGTATGATTTTATTGAATTATAACAGATCTGTAGGTCCTAGAACTGCAGTGTACAGCTCTGCTTTATCATGTAGCAGGGCATGGACTGTACTAAAAAGTTAGATACAAATTCCAACCTTTTCACAGGGTTTATCACTTTGAAAGGAGCTACATATGTGTTGTAATTTAAAATATTTCATATTTCATATAAATTAGCGTTAAAAGTATCATTAAACTAACGCTCTAGGTATTTTTACACATTCTGTCACTAGTCCCCTATTCTTATATATCATTTAGCTGGTATTACCCTATTTAGTTGTTTTTTATTATATGAACATTTATGGTATTCTTCACCTCAGTTTGGTTGCGTGACCTCATGGTGACCGCCAAACAGTTGCATTGCTTTATGTTCCCTGGATGGAGCCACCATATAAGCTACCAGAATTTCCTGTATGATGAAATTGCATGAAGTATAACACTGAATTTCTCAAGGGAAAAAATGGAAACAGTTATCACAGTTACTGATATTTACTGCTCAGTCTATTACTACACAGTTATAATGTATCTGATAACAGTTCAAGTCCGCTAACTATATTGTAATCTCTTAGCTTATTTAGGGGAATATAGAGAGATGTACACTCATATTGTCAACTCAGCCGGCAAAAATGGTTTTGGCACTAGTTGGTCATTTGATGTTATGCTGAAGAAAATGTTTTGCTACTTTGCTAGCTAGTTGAAAAACAATTGCTATCAGTAAGAAAAGAACAGTAATTATCTTGTAGATATGGCTAACAAAATAAAATAAATGGTGTTATAAAGCAAATTTTTGAGACTACATACTATAACAGAGGAATCTGGTTTAGAGGCAGCATTTCAGATCCAACACTAACTTAGGGACATTAAAACTTTTACATTGCCTATACAAACAAATATATCAGTGTGTGTGTGTTTCTTTAATTATATCATGCCTTATGAAAAAAATTAAACACTGTAGTCTAATTTCTTTTGTTTTTGTTAGCCATTAAAATGTATATACAAGATAATTAGTTTGGTTTTCCAACTGAGAGCTATTATGCTGTTCTGATGCATCATGGGACTGATAGCATAGTATAGGTATTATTATTATTTATTTATATAGCGCCATTATATTCCATCGCGCTTTACATGCTAAAAGGGCCAACTAGGACAAGTAACATAGTAACAATACAAGTAACAGTAAATGTGGACAATTCGGTTGTACAGATACAAGAGGGGAGAAATCCTGTCCGCGAGGGCTCACAGTCTACGAGGGGCGGGTGGGGATACAGTGGGAGGGGGAAATTCCAGTCGTGAGGTGGTGTGGTGGACCAGATCTAGAAGAATAAAATGCAGAATGAGAGCTAGGAATCAAGATTGAAGCTGAAGTACATGGATGTAAATACAGTACACCATATATAACAGAAGTGCATGGTTGTAAATACACCATATATTACAGAAGTGCAGGGTGTGATAGACAATCAGGTGTGGGGTGGAAGACAGAAGAGAAAAAACTTGGACTGTGTCTTTAAAGTGTGTGTTCACCCATGAATAGCCTTGCTACATATAAAATGAATCCAAGAAAAAGCAAGTTTTTTAACGTTATAAAAACATTGCATTACTTATTTAGACTGATGCTGAGTTACTGCCTATTAGAGCCCAGATACGCATTCACAATTTTGCATTTAGAGCTGACACTTCCTAACAGTCCTTGCGGGCTCAATGTCTGTATGGCACTTACTATAATATTTTGTATTATGAGAAGTATCATCAAGGACTTGGCAGTAATCTGTTTTAGTCAAAAACAAGTAAAGAATTTTCGAAACATTATAGAAATGAAGCTCTTAAGGTTCATTTCTCACATCAAGCTTGTTCTTTGCTTTCAATAGCAATCAGCAAAACCATGCATGCAGATCTGGGCTGTAACTCAAGATCAGTACAAGATAAGAAACACAATATATGTACTAAATAATCTGAATGATACATTTTCAATAAGCCCAAAATTCATACAACAGCTTTTATATATTGTCAGCCAAATGTTTAGTTGCTTTCAGCTTTTTCCTTCATAGTTGATTTTTGTTATTCTGCAAATAGTTGATATGTGTTGTATAAAAATGTAGCCTTAAGTTATATGATTAATTATATCTATAGTAGTTATAGTAATGTTTAAGGTCTAAATTAAACATATAAAGGACGACTAAACAATGATACTACTGCTGTTGGAAATGTTTTTGCCTTGGAATGTGCATCAGAATTCTGAGGGTAAGGCTAGGGTAACACATAGACGTTTTCAGCCTCACCGCTAAAATCTTAGTGATTTTCTGCAGAAGCGGACAGAAATGGACACGTTATCGGTGTCCGCTTCAGCAGAACGGAGAGCCATATTCAGCCATTCATTACCTGTACCACGGCTGCACACACTCCGCTTCGGGGGCTGCTTTTGAGTGGTGCACAGGAAACGGTCCAGCCAACGTTTCCTGTGCACCACTGAAAAGCGGCCCCCGAAGTGGAGTGTGTGCAGCTGCGGTACAGGTAATGAATGGCTGCCTATGGCTCTCCGTTCTGCTGAAGCGGACAGCGGTATTGGTGTCCACTTCTGTCCGCTTCTGCAGAAAATCACTAAGATTTTAGCGGTGAGACTGAAAAAGTCTATGTGTGACCCTAGCCTTAGTCTACGAGTTTCAGGACAAATTCACAAATTCATTGGTTTCTTTTACATTTATTAGAAGTTTTAACCACACTATGTCAGCTCTTGGTTTTGCCTCATTTGGTATAACTTATGGAACAAACCGGCAATGCAGACTCACTTCAAATGGATTTTTGGTTAAGTTTTTAGTAGAGTTTGTTTTTTGCTTTTAAGTTTGGAGTTTAACAGATTCAGTTTATATTTCCAATTGAATGCTGTGGGTCCTTTCCATATTAAGTGACATTAATGGATGTTTAATTAAAGTAGTAATAACATTGTACACTTGCATGTGCATTACTGGCTCCTTTTGCATTTTTTAAGAATATGCATTTATTTTTGTTTTAGTTTCAAAATGGCTCTTGGATCAGCATTTGTTTGTATTTTTGTTTAACAATAGTGTTACAAAAACTGGGTATCAATGCCCAATAGATTATATGTTTTCAGTGTCACATTAACAAAAGACTAATGCTTTTAAAAATACTAATACTATCTGTAAGCAAAGCCAGCGGCCATTATCTCCATATTGCTCATTAATTAATCGCTTGATTTTGCCATGAAACAGCTATTTCACAATCAAAACTGTGCAGCCAATAGTATTTGCGGGTCAAACAACAGTTCATTTGCAAAATCAAGTGATCGCTTTGCTATTCGCCTGTTAAACAAGTTCAAGACCCAGCCATGACCCAGCTGCTCCATCTGGCTTTAATAATATAATAATATACATTATTATTGTTCTGGTAAATTGTTAAGTTGTTGTAGCACCAGTCTGGACTAGAATAGGCAAATAGATAATATGAGATATATCTTGTTTATTATTAACACACAGTGTATCCTGTGAAATATTGTGTTTTTTTTATAAAGTTTTTTTTCTTTAAGGGCCCTTTCACATCAGCGGTAATTTGAAATCGCGGCAGATGCGGTGAAAAAAACGCATCTGCCGCAATTGCCGCATAGCCGCCGCATAACCGCTGCACTTGCGGCGTGGTTGCAGTAATTGCCATAGTAAGTATAGGGGGACTTGCGGCAGGTGCGGCAAGTGCGGTTTTGCACTTCAAATTACCGCTGATGTGAAAGGGCCCTAAACGCAACTGATTCATGCAGCTCCAGCCATGTGTAGCATAAATCAAGAACAGGTCTTCTCTATGCGGGCTGTATTTAAAAAAAAGATAGCATAGAAAGGAGCTGGGAACAAGAAGACAAGTTGGGCAAGTTCCCGCCAGATGTCACAGCTCAAAGAGTTAACTAGAAAAACATTCCTGAATAACCACTTCTTCGTACAGTTTGGCTGAACAATATTGTGTTTTTTTTGTTTTTTAGTTGCGAAGTTCTTTCAAGCAAGCCTTTGGTAAGAAAAAGTCCAACAAACTACCGTCCAACCATTCAGATATTGAAGAACTTACAGATTCATCAGTACCATCCTCCCCAAAATTACAACATGATTCTGGGGATTCAAGCTCTTCTACAATAAAACAGTCACCATCCAACACAGAGTAAGTTGTTTAAATTATCTGTAAAATGGTAATTTGTCTTTTTGTAGGCAAATAGGTCTATGTGTATGCAAATACGCTGTGGTGTGTATATTACATATATAGACATATATATACCTATGTGTATACACACATATAAACATATAGTGTCAGCTTAAGGCTGTGGTCACACATAGAAATCCGTTTTTGGAAGTGATTTTCATCACCAATCCGTTTTTTCTGGGTGCTTTTTGAGCCTCCTGCACTCCTGAACGTTTTTGGAATTTTCATTAAAAAAACGCATGCGCGAACGCATGCGCAAACGCAAGTGCGCATTTGCATGCGTTCGCGCATGCGTTTCCCATAGGGCCCCATGTTAAAAAAACGCATACAAACGCATGCGTTTTTTAACTGATGCCAAAAACGTTGCATGCAACGTTTTTGACTCAAAAACGGACAGGACAATGTTTGGAGCTCCATAAAAAAACGGACAGGGTGTTTATTACATCAATCGTATTTTGTCATTTTTGGACTTAGAAAAAAAAATGAGAAAACTGAAGCTAAAAACGTGACTGAGGTCTATGTGGAACCCACAAGCTAAGACTGAGTTTCATAGAATTTTATTTTACCCATATCATGAAAATAATATAACTTTTGTTGCAAAATCTATATGTTCCAATGCATTTTTGTTCCAAAAATGAATCATATCAAAACTACTACATCTAGTAGTTTGTATGATTTCCATGATTTTTGAGGACACAACAAAACTTCTAGGCATGGAATGAACAAGTTGGCCACATATTGCAACATCTTTTTCCATTCTTCAAGAACACCCTCTTTTAGGGCCTGGATGCTGGATGGAAAGTGATGCTCAACGTGTCTCCTCAGAATTCCCCAAAGGATTTTGGATTGGGATTAGGACAGGATACATACTTGGCTATTAAGTCACTTTGAGTCACTATGTTTTGGATCATTGACATGTTGGAAAAGTACACGCCTACCAAGAGCACAAAGTGATGGTAGTATCTTCTCTTCAATGTAGAACAGTAAATCTGAGAATTCATGACACCCTGAGTGAAATGTAGCTCCCCAACACCAGCAACACACAAGCTGCCCCAAGTAAGGACACTGCCAACACCATGTATAACTCTAGGCACCATTTTTCTGAATTGAGACATGCCGCCTACAGTGTAACATAGTAGTGACAGTGTGCTTACGTGGTACATCTGTGATTTTTTCCTGAGGAAGGGGGCAGAGAGCCCTGAAACGCGTTGAAGATAAAAATCGCAATTATTAACCTGTATGGTTTATTGGATGGTAGCTCGGTCGTGAAATTTCATTTTTTTCTTTTTTAATGCTTACAGTATATAGGACTGAGCAGGCTAAATAAGTTTTGCTAGTATTGTGGAGCTACATTTCACTACTTCTGCATGTAGTAGTTTTTAATGTGTAGTATATTCCTTTTTGCATCAAAAAATTTGAGCACAGGTTTTTTTCAAAGTTTGAGGACAAACATCACTTGAACTTGAGTGCGAACCTCGAATTCAGGCTTTAACGTTATGGGACAGGTGCAAGGGGTGTAAAATAAAGCATATAGTTATTAAATAGCATCATTGTATTTCCCGGTAATGCAATGTCTTGCCGTTCCCCATCGTGCCGTGCCGCTGGTTGTACTTCCGGGGCCGCTCATTAAAGGTGTTTTCTCAAGAATAAAGTTCATATTAATCAATAGATCTTGGAATAATAATAATTTCCACAATTGGATGTGTTTAAAAAAATTGTCCTGTGCTGAAATAACTTATAATTTGCTTCCTACTATGTAAGAATTTTTATTTCTGACCATGCAAGGAACACGGTCTGAGAATACCACATTCCGGGCAGGGGAGAAGGTAAGACAGAACTATACAACATTAGTCAGGTTACGGCTGATTATTTTTATGAGTAAAAATTGCGCTGAAAAATATTTTACCTCAAAGTAAGATTCATTTGATGATCCCATGCTGTAACATGTATACTCTACCCATCTTCCCCGCCCAGATCAACCTTGCCCGTCACCGTAAGAAAAAAATGAAACTACACAGTAGGAGCAAATTTATCAAGATTATGTCAGCACAGAACATTTTTTTTAACAGCATCCAATTTGGAAATCATTTTTCCAAGATCATGATTCAATTGAAACAGTTTTATATTTAACTTTGTACTCATGGGGAAAGCCGTTATGGCTTCGGTATATCACTACAAAGGAATCAACATCTAATCACAGACCTGTTGTCACAGATAATATGCGTCCTGGATTGGTTGCTGGAGTAACTAAAAACCAGGCCCATCATTTGCTTATAGTCAATTCCAGCATGCGAATCACAGACACCCATTCTCTGTGCCATTCCTGACTGTGACATATCAGTACTGTAAAACATGATAGTAATTTAAAAAAATGATGTGGCACTTCGTAGTCTTTTTGATTTCTGCAGATAACAGCATCGAGGCTGCCACGCCAGCTGCCTGGCTTTCACCTTGGCTGGCCAATCAAACTACCAGGGAGCCCAATATATTAAGATTATTCTAATTAACTAATTAAGTTAAAATTGCATGGGCTCCTGCCTATTTGATCACCAGCCAGGTAAACCAGCAGTGGGGGCTGGAATCTCAGCATAAGTAGCCCAAGTGTTCTGGCCCAGTGCAAACAAATCCACAGCCCGGCGCTCTCTGCGAATGGCGCATTGTTACTTAGCACTTGGCCAGTGCTTTAGCCAACTGCTTATCCAACTGGCCTGTCGGGGTGCATGTGGGTCACTATGGAGTTAAGAATCAAACTGGTCTATCAAATCTGGCACTAAGCCGAGTTCATGGTTGTCAGGATCTGACTGGCCACATAATTCTAGTTAAGAAAAAAAAACCATCACAGAGGAAAAAATTTTATTAGAACGTAAAACAATAGACCATTTAGGACTCAAGTCTTATTACCTAATAACCTTCATTCCCTGATGTAATTGAGAGTGTGGCACCATCTTTGAACAAAACTTGCTACATCTGTGTGAAACGCACACAGATTTGTCACACAGACAGCATTTTCAACACACACCAATGGGTCGTCAGAATTCAACGCAGTGCACAGTTGATCTGTCAGCTGTTGCCCTTCGGGTAAATGATGCACTTTCACTCCGGACATGCCGTAAAAGTAAGCAGTTGTCGCAAGTAGTGTACGTAAGAGTCAGGATCAACTGGTGCCTGGGTAAACCTCAGCCAAAATTTTTCTTAGTACTATTATTATTATTCATTATTTTTTCTTATAGAGCATCATTGATTGCATTGCTTATACCTGAAAAGGGTTACAATACAAACAAGTTATAAATACAGTGAACAAACTAACAGTGACAGACTGATACAGAGGGGAGAGAGGACCCTAGCCTTGCGGGCTTACATTCTACAGGGCGGTGGGGAGAGAGACAGTAGGTTGGGTCTGCTGTGGTGGTGGTGGAGCGCCGGGTCCGATGGTGGTGGAGCGCCAGGTCCAGTGGTGGTGGAGCGCTGGGTCCAGTGGTGGTGAGGTGGCACTGTGTTCATTGCAGGCTGTAGGCGGTTCTGAAGAGATGGGTTTTCAGGTTCCACTTGAAAGTTCCTAGTGTGGGGGACAGCCAGACATTTTGGGGTGCAGAATTCCAGAGAATGGGGGATGCTCAGGCAAAGCCTTGCAGGCAGATAGATGAGGAATGTATAAGTGTGGAGGAAAGAAGGAGGTCTTGGGAGGATCAAAGATTAGGAGTTGGATGATATCGGGAGATTAGTTCAGAGATTTATGGTGGGGACAGATTGTGGACAGCTAAGTCAATGTTAGTATTTGAATTGGATACGCTGGGGAATTGGGAGCCAGTGAAGGGATTTGCAGAGGGGAGAAGTGGAGGAATAGCGAGGAGAGATGTGGATTATTCGGACAGCAGAGTTAAGAACAGATTGGAGAGGGGCAAGAGTGTTAGTAGGGAGGCCACAGAGGAGGAGGTTGCAATAGTTGAGATGGGAGATGATGAGGGCATGCACTAGTAGTTTAGTAGACTGAAGGCTGGGGAAGGGACGGATTTTGGAAATATTTTTGAGTTGGAGGCGGCATGAGGTGGCAAGGGCTTGGATGTGCAGTTTGAAGGACAGGGCAGAGTCAAGGGTTACTCCAAGGCAGCGGACTTCAGGTACAGGGCAAAGTCTGATGTCATTTATTGTGATAAAGATGGGAGTGCTGGTGTGTCACGGTCCGCGCTGCTCTGGGTCCAAAATAACTCACCAAGGAGCCAAGTAGCTTTTCATCCTCTTTATTCCTCCTTTTCCTACGCGTTTCAGCGCCTCACCCGGCGCCTTCCTCAGCGCCGGGTGAGGCGCTGAAATGCGTAGGAAAAGGAGGAATAAAGAGGATGAAAAGTTACTTGGCTCCTTGGTGAGTTATTTTGGACCCAGAGCAGCGCGGACCGTGACACACCAGCACTCCCATCTTTTTCTTTGGATTATGCCACTATCCAGTGGTAGGTGGAGGTCCTGCAGCAGCTTGGAACATTGAGTCCTAAACGCCTTCAAACCAGTTGTGGGGATCACAACTGGACCAGGTGAGCAGCTTCACAGCACCACCATATTCACAGAAGTGTCACTAGTGATAGGGCACTATTGCGCCTCTTGTCCCCCTCCCTTTTATTTTTTACATTTATTGTGATAGATAGAATTGGTAAGAAAGCTGTGTGAGATGGAGGAAAGATGATGAGTTTGGTTTTGTCTACATTGAGTTGTAGAAAGCGAGGGGAGAAGAAGGAGGAAATGGCTGATAGACACTCTGGGATTCTGGACAGGTGAGAGGTGAGGTCTGGGCCAGAGATGTAGATCTGAGTGTCATCAGCGTACAGGTGATACTGGAAGCCATGGGACTTTATGAGTTGTCCCAGACCAAGACTATAGATTGAGAAAAGGAGGGGCCCCAGGACAGAGCCTTGAGGGAACCCAACAGAGAGGGGATGGGGCGAGGAGGTCGTATGGGAGTGAGAGACGCTAAATGCTGGAAAGGTAGGAAGAGATCCAGGAGAGAGCAAGGTCAGTGATACCAATGGAAGAGAGGATCTGTAATTGGAGGCAGTGGTCAACTGTGTCAAATGCAGAGGACAGGTCAAGAAGGAGGAGGACATAGATCTGTCTGTTAGCTTTGGCTGTAAGTTGTTAGTAATTTTGGTCAGGGCAGTTTCAGGGGAGTGGTGAGGGTGGAAGCCGGATTGAAGGTTGTCAAAAAGAGAGTTGGATGAGAGGTGGGATGAGAGTACAGTGTGGACATGCTTTTCAAGAAGTTTGGAAGCAAATGGGAGCAGGGATATGGGCCGGTAGCTGGATGTAGAATTCGGGTCAAGGGATGGCTTCTTTAAGATAGGTGTAATTGTTGCATGTTTGAAAGCAGAAGGAAAGGTACCAGAAGTAAGTGATAGGTTGAACAGGTGGGTTAGGGCTTGGATAAGTGTTGTGGTGAGGTTGGGGAGGAAGTGGGATGGGGTCCAGTGCACAGTGTGATCTGGAGAGGAGGTGTGCAAGTTCTCCTTCAGTGATGGAGGGGAGGAGGGTTAGTGGGGGAGAGGAGTGGTCTGATATACATGGGGGTTGTGGTGGTTGGGTAGCAAAGGCTTGTCTGATCTGAATGATCTTGTTGGTGAAGTATGTTGCACAGTCTTCTGCAGAGATACGAGAAGTAGGAGGGGCCAGTGGGGGTGGTGGAGGGAGTTAAATGTGTTAAATAACTGCCTGGGGTTGTGAGACAAAGAGGATATGAGGGTAATGAAGTAATTCTGTTTAGTGGTGGTGAGTGCTGACTTGAATTTGAGAAATGCTTGTTTGAATGCTGTGTAGTCTTCTTGTGAATGTATTTTCTTCCAGCGCCGCTCTGCAACCCTAGACGCTTGCCGCAGATTTTTAGTGGTGTCTGTGTGCCAGGGTTCTTTGTTGGTTTGTCGTGTTCTGCCATGAATGAGAGGGGCAACTGTATCAATAGCTGATGTGAGTGTAGAGTTGTAGAAAGCTGTGGCATTATCTGTGTTGTGGAGTGAGGATATGGATGATAGTGGTAAAATGGTGTTGGAGAGTGTGTAAGTGTCAAGATGTGTAAGGTTTCTGCGAGGGTGTGCGAGTTGGTGGACATGGGTAGCAGGTGAGGAGGACAAGAATGAGAAAGTAAGTAGATGATGGTCAGAGAGGGGGAGATATGTGCTCAAACATATGGTTTTCCATACGATCCCAAACTCAACAGTTCGAGTTCGCCCATCCCTAGTTATGGAATAAAAAATGTTCTATGAAACTCCGTCTTGTCAAAATTTTGGAAATTGATCTTGTGTTCAGTGAGGTATATGATTAAGTGGGATATGTCAGTTTTAACCCAAAGTATACAGCACTAAATAATATTTTTGTAATTGAATTCAGCTCACCTGCGCCTAGGTGCACAGTTCCGACTCCTCGAGTACTTTAGAAGAAAAAGTTCTGAACCAGCTCTACTTTGTTTTCATAAAAACATATTTCTTTATTAATGTTCATTAAAAGCATTGGCATCAGGTTACACCAGGGGTACATACAGAGCGTTTACAGAATAGAGAAATCATGTGTCAAGCCTGATGCGTGATTTCTCTATTCTGTAAACATTATGTGTGTACCCCTGGTGTAACCTGATGCCAATGCTTTTAGTGAACATTAATAAAGAAATATGTTTTTATTGAAAATGAAATGAAGCTGGTCAAGAACTTTTTCTTCTAAGTACCAAATAATACTACAGTAGATTATAAAGAATCTATTGGTGTTGTTCTGGATTAACCAGTAAAGGACATATGACCTGATGTGAACCAAAATATTTTTTTTTATTTTTTTGCATTTAATACTTATGTTTAGTAAATCATTTTTTCTCCCTTATGTGAACTTAGGTCTACTTTAAACTGGCCACCAAAGAAAAGGCAAAATGGCCTTGTGATCTACAAACATGGGTCTCGGTAAAACACCGTGTGGTGCATGTGACTGACCCTTTATTGGAATTTAAAATATGCATGTACTTATGCACTAACATATAGTGACACATTAAAATACAAATTCACAAATGAATAGAAATTTTCAATTTTTTGGACTATTTAAAGAATGTGTGTGCTTTGTTACTGGTTGTGGTTTTGTAAAGACATTATAATTCAAAAATATTTCAATTTAAAATGTTGTATTCATCTAATAATTATGTGAAAAAGTACATAGAATAGGGTTTATCTAATTGTTAATTATCAGAATATATTTAAATTTTGCTTAATTTAAATATTAATTGCATGTTATAGATATATATGATGCTGTATATTTCTTTGGCTGGGTTTCCAGACCCAACAAAATCACACACATTATACCCCGACTGACTGAAAACACCAATTAACTTTTTGATTTGTCATAACTTCCCTAAACCAAAGGTACGCTTTCAGCTATTGTAGGTTATTATGAGAAGCTTGTTTTACATTAATACAAATTTTGTTTTTACATTTTCGATCTTTCACCGTTAACATTCACATCACTTGAGATTAACTTGTGATTTAACTTTGAAAAAAAATTAGTACGTAATTTGAAATCAGAAAATTATTGCAAAATCTGGTGATTTACTCAAATTGGTTTATTTTCAGAGCAAAAGTGACTGTTGTTCCTCTAATCAATACTACATGCAATAATAGGAAACTTTGTGGCATATCTTATTAAAGAAAAGGACTCATTCTACACATATGGTTTTCAGTAATTCAATTTACTCATAAACTCTGTTGTCAGAGAAGCAGAGATGAAATCAGATTATCATTTTTATTCAGGGGCTAGGTTACTGCTTGCAACAGCTACTCATGGAGGTGTATGGAGTCTGGAGGAGGGGTGAGAGTGAGCAGCTGCAAACAGAGCAAAAGGCATGGACTCAGATTCTGCAGCTGTTCCATAATGTATTCTATCTATTCCAGGGCTGAATTTACAGCAACACTGCTTATTACGTTTGTACAAACTGCTCTAAGTGGCTGCGTCTGTGTGCATATTACATAGTAGTATTTATGATTCTCTGTTTGCTCTGCATAGATGTGATAGAGAGAAGCAAAGGACAGGAGAACAGGAGATAGATTAAGGAGAGAAATTATGGTTTTAGGAGTGCTACGGCAGAAAGGGCAATTAATGATTGAAGTTTAAAGCACAAACCTTTTTATTGGAATCTCCTTATACACCACAACATGTTTCAATAGCCACCACTATCTTAGGAGAACAGGAGAAGAACAGGACCTCCTCTTAACTATCATAAGCCCCACAATGCACCAGATGTGACGTGTACAGCTTGGCTTCAATATGCGCACTGTGCATGCACCGGAGCCTGTGCCGAACACATGATCAGCCCTAGGGTGCCCCACTGGGTGTCCTCAATACTAACATAAGCCCCCACAATGCACTGGGCCGGATATGACGTTCCAGCCCGGCGCATCATAAATACAAAGGAGGCGGGAATTTCAAAAGAGGTGGCAGAGCACATGGAATGAGGACGCCCAGTGGGGCGAGCTAGGAGCCAGTGAGGAGGGGAGAATGATGCCCCGGAGCCCGCCTTTCCAGTCTCCGGATAGAGACTGTTTGTAAGTTATAAATGATTTTTCTTAAACTTTATAGGGCACGTTTAGCTCAGACAGGGATGGTTAGGGATCAGCTACCAAGGAGCAGGGACAGGTAGTGATAGGTTAGGGGGGTAGAACGAGCTGAAAGGTTTCCTTTAAGGGATTCTTCTAGTTGAGAAGCCTGATTTTTATTCTATTTTTGCAATTTTGTTTTTGTGGAAAAAGTATTTTTTACATATGTTTCTTTACAATATGTTTACACATGTTTGAAATATGTTTACAAATTTTTATATTATGAAAAGAGTATAGAAAAGTACTGTAAAAATGCAGTAAAATGGGCAGGGAAAACAAATTGGTGGTGAACGGTGGTCATGATTCAGGCTGTTGTACTTGCCTGAACCAAAACAAAGACTATGATTGAGCAGAATAGCAGAATTAAAAATTTTGTGAAAGTTCCGACTTGATTCTGGTGCAGGAGATAGGCACTCATATACCAAAGATGTGTGCACAAGCCTGACTCAATTGATCAATTGATTCTGGAGATATTGTAGCCACCGATTTGAAAAAAGTGGTTTCGAGAAAAATGCGTTTGAAGTTTTTAGTACTACTTACACAGAAACAGGTTTACTTGCAATCAATCAACCATTCCAGTCCAGATTGGTTAGTTGAGCGATTTGTTATTATTTTGTGTTTCTGCTCCAACAAATCATCTGATGGCTGCTCCTCATAAATTGGCTTTATTACCTCCAATATCTTTGCAGTAAGAGTTGGTTTATCGTGATGGAAGGTTCAGATCACTTCCCATAAACTGCTATACCTTTTTAAATATTGTGAATTGAGCTTAATAATTTTGCAGATACGGTATATTGTCCACACTAAATACATGAAAATTCTGAAAAAAACAAAAAAGATTTTTCTGACCTGCAGGTGTACAAGACTCCCTTGAGTTGACCTAAGGAGAAATAGGCAATTAAAGAAGGAACCCGAAAAATATACAATACATAACACTTAAAGTGCTATTACCCAAAACTACACATCAGCTTTATATGAAAATTATGCGGTTACATTTTAAATCTCAGGTAGTAACTTAGGCCCCTTTCACATCAGTGGTAATCGCTGATCGCGGCAGTTGTGGTGAGAAAAACGCAACTGCCGTGATTACCGCATAACGGCCGTACTTGCAGTTCACTTGTGGCAGGCCCCATGCAATGTCTATGGGGCTTGTGGTAAGTGTGCGGCAAGTGCGGTTTCGGCACTTGCGGCACATGCGGCCGCGAGAAAACCGTGGCTGACCGCGTTTTTTTCGCGGCCGCATCTGCCGCATGTGCCAAAACCGCAACTGCGGCCGTTATGCAGTAATCGCGTTTTTTTCACTGCAACTGCCGCAATCAGCGATTACCGCTGATGTGAAAGGGGCCTAACATGTACTTCAGTGTAGTTGTTTTGCAGACTGCAGTATTTCAATAGATTTATATTCTACCTTGATTTTTGAATATATGTGATTGTGTTGATTACATGTACATTCTATTTCTGTATCTCTATGAGCAGTTTTTTGTTTCATGTATCCCCATAAATAACCTGATTGTGTTTTTTTTTGCTGTGTCCACTTTTTTCTAACATTTTTTGTTTTATACTAAAATTGCTAAAACAATGATCAGTTTCCTATACAAATAATTCATCGCACATGGTCTATTCTCTTCTTAGGATCTGTGAATGCACTGAAGCAGAAGCGGAGATTATTCTACAGCTCAAAGGTGAACTTCGAGAAAAAGAGCTCAAATTAACAGACATACGCCTTGAAGCCCTTAGTTCTGCACATCACCTTGACCAAATAAGAGAAGTAATGAACCGTATGCAGGTTAGTGATTAAACACTGAACTTCTTTAATAGTAGCTATTACATTCTCCCATAAAACATTGTACAAGACATGAGGTGTCTTCCATCTCTAAAGGAAAAATTCAACTTGTTATATTATTGATTGACAAATGCTACAGTTTATCATGGCTGATATCAATTTTTTTTAATTATCGATGTGGTGGGATGTGTTAACCTCACAAAAATATATTCAGCATGCTACGTTATGTTATCTATTGAAATCAGCAATAAACTATAAAGCCGGCATCACACGCAGCAACCAAAGCTGCGATGTCGGAAGCGCTCGCTTCCGACATCGCAGCCTTGGTGTCACACGGCAGGATGTTGCCGGTGACGCCACAGCGATGCGGGCGGAGCCATCGCTCGCTGGGCTCGGATCAGCCCAGCGAGCGATCCGCAGAAATATTGCGGTATAGGCTGGATTACCGTCAACATCGCTATTGCGTGTGTCAGACGGCGCGATCCAGCCTAATCGCTGGTTGCAGATTGACAGGTTTACGTTCATGCTCGTAAACCTGTCAAACTGCGACCAGCGATAGATCGCAGTTGCGTCGCACTGTTACACAGCACAACGCACTTACGATATCGCGAGCGACATCGCTGATGCGTCACTTATCAGCGATGTCGCTCGCGATATTGACGCGTGTGACGTCGCCTTAAGTAAATGAGAAAATGCCTTAAGGAGGGCTTGAACTAACTGGTTAATCTGGATGATCAAATAATGTTCCCCCTTGATATGTAATCTATGTGCCCGACTATAGAGGATATTATTACATTAAAAGAAACATGTCTGCACATGGTCTTATGGGGGCTCAGAGCTCATGATTAAGCAATAAAAAGTTTCTTAATAAATTAACTTAATAAAATTAAATTCTAAATAAATTAACTTAATAAAAGTTATTAATAAAATAACTTAATTGTGTTGGACTGCTGGAATGACGCCAGCATGGAAGGCAAGTATAAGATGGTTTATTTTAATGTGGGCAAACATTGGGAATAGTAGTAGTAGACAACCGCTTTAATGGTATTTGTCCAAAATTGGCGAGTATCACTTACAGGTTGTGAGTAGACAAATCAGTGTTTGAGCATTACTTGCTACTACTGCTCCATTCAAGAAATTAGATGGACAGCAATAGATGAGTTTAGTGTTCAGCTATCTCTCTCGTTTTTATTGACATTAAATGGTGCATAGGATCTTTCTCAGGAAACATGGGACCTCTGTTCTCTTTTAATTGTTGGGGCCCTGAAATCAGACTCTTTTGAGTTATTCTGTGGATATGTAATAAATATCAGTTCTGGAAAATCACATTTTGGTTACTTTTACATTTATTTAATTCACATATACAGCACCATTAATTCCACAGAACTTTACAGATGTAATCATCACTGTCCCCACTGGGGCTCACAATCTACATTATAAAGTGTGGGAGATAACCCACACTGACACAAGAGAACATACAAACCCTTTGAAGATTTTTTCCTTGGTGGGATTTTAACCCAAAACCCCAGTGCCGCAAAATTACAGTAATAACCACTGAGCCACTGTGCTGCACAGTATGAATATATTTGACAAAATTTTACAAAAACTGATGCAAAATACTGCCATGATTCAGTAGCAATAAAGCGTCTGACATTACTAAGAAAAACCCTTATCAACATCTCCATCTTAAAATAACAGAACTGCTTAGCTTCTATATCAGTTCCTCAATAAGCACCTCATAAGCACCTCAGTGTCCACCAGCTAAACCGGTTACATTGGCGGCCATTAAATAGTAAAGACTACAGCCGATTGTTGTATCTCTTGTCTCGGGACAATGTTTATGTCCCTTTACTATCAGAGGGCATAGTGTTGCGACATGAAGAACAGCACCAGTTGAAGAGGTGAGCATATATATTTTTTATTTTATAATGTAGAGTGTATCTGTTTATAAGGGATTGTACAATAACGGGCAATCCCTTTAAACATTGTCGTACATTTCTCTGATACAATGAAAAAAAGTACATAATCAGAATATAGATGAAGCAGACGTAAGCCTATAAATGAGATTTAATTAAACAGCACAGTTTGTTCTAGAAAACGAATTATTGCAATTCTTTGATGTGACATCTGTCATGGCAGATTTTCATTAGCACCTTTGGGTTTATAATTCCTTTCTTCTTTGATGATAGAGGTGTTAAAAAAGAAAGCATAAAGTTGCAATTCCAAAAGTTTTTATCATTACGTTTTTTTCAACTTTTATGTGTTTAGTTTGCAAATAGTTTCAAACTTTTTGCTAAAGTTAATTCTGTATGTGCTGATGATTATCATTATTTTGTAGAATGAAATTGAAATATTAAAAGCTGAAAATGACATGTTAAAAGCGGAGACTAACCCCCCAGGAAAGCCCGGGCATCCATCCTCCGAATCGTCCAGCTGCGCATCATCTTCCTCTTCACGGCAGTCTTTAGGCCTTTCGTTAAATAATCTAAATATAACAGAAACTATAGCAACAGGTATGTCTAATGCCCTTATAGAGTTGCATATAGACGTCATTACCTTAGACGCTGTTAAATATACACCACATTATTATGTAAGTGATATGGAAACAAATTTAAACATCCTCAATCATACATAACTGAGACATTGACGTAATACTGATCGATCCATGATGAGCTAATGAGAAGTTTAGTGTCTGATGACCATTAATAAACCAGGGAAGTGTCCTGAGCTATTGACTGCAAAGCTGCCTCAAACCATATGCCTTTAAAGGGAATCTGTCAGCAGTTTTTTGCTACCTCGCCTGACAGCAGAATAATGTAGGAAAAAAAGCCTAAATCCAATGATGTATGACTTAGTTTATCGGGTGCAGTGGTTGTGATACAATAAGGCCGGCTTCACACTGAGGACCCTGACAGCCGCGGACCGGATCAGCACACAGGACTGGAGGGCACACGCTGACATGTCAGGACCGCGGTGCCCGCAGTCCTGACTTATCAGCAGCGGGAACTACGTGCGCTGCACACCGGACCGGAGGGCATAATAGCCCTCCAGTCCTGTGTGCTGATCGGTCCGTGGCTGTCTGGGTCATCCCGGACAGCCCCGGACCGGATCACGCCGCAGTGTGAAGCCGGCCTTAGAGTCTTTAGGGCTCGCTCACACAAGCGTCACAAGCCTTTTTAGCTGATTGCGGCAGATCCAGCATATTTACTGCATCTGCTGTTTAATAGATGCACTTGCAGCACACTTACGGCAAGCCCCATGCATTGTCTATGGGGCTTGCAGCAAATGCAGCAATTGCGGTTTTCCCACGATCCAGCAAATCCGACAGTTGCAGCCACGAAAAAAACACGGCTAGCAGCATTTTTTTTCACAGCTGCAAGTGCCGGATCTGCCAGATCTGGCAGAACTGCAATTACCACACTGGCAGCAAGCCCAAGAGTGGAAAGAAGAAAGCTATTTCTCAAAGACATCCATAAAAAGTCTCATTTGAAGTTTTCCACAAGCCACCTGGGAGACACACCAAACATGTGGAATAAGGTGCTCTGGTCAGATGAAACCAAAATCGAACTTTTTGGCCACAATGCAAAACGATATGTTTGTTGTAAAAGCAACACAGCTCATCATCCTCAAAACACCATCCCCACAGTCAAACATGGTGGTGGCAGCATCATGGTTTGGGCCTGCTTTTCTTCAGCAGGGACAGGGAAGATGGTTAAAATTGTTGGCAAGATGGACGGAGCCAAATACAGAACCATTCTGGAAGAAAACCTGTAGGAGTCTGCAAAAGACCTGAGACTGGGACGGAGATTTATCTTCCAACAAGACAATGATCCCAAACATAAAGCAAAATCTACAATGGAATGGTTCAAAAATAAACGTATCCAGGTGTTAGAATGGCCAAGTCACAGTCCAGACCTGAATCCAATCGAGAATCTGTGGAAAGAGCTGAAAACTGCTGTTCACAAACGCTCTCCATCCAACCTCACTGAGCTCCAGCTGTTCTGCAAGGAAGAATGTGCAAGAATTTCAGTCTGTCATGTGCAAAACTGATAGAGACATACCCCAAGCGACTTTCAGCTGTAATCACAGCAAAAGGTGGAGCTACAAAGTATTAACTCAAGGGGGCCGAATAATATTGCACGCCCCACTTTTCAGTTTTTTATTTGTTAAAAAACTTTAAAATATGCAATAAATTTTGTTCCACTTCACGATTGTGTCCCACTTGTTGTTGATTCTTCCCAAAAAATTAGAATTTTATATCTTTAGGTTTCTGGTAGAAGGAAAGGAAAGGAAGAAAGCGCACCGATCTAAATGTAAATGTATGATCTCTGGGAGCGCAAATAGGCTGGTAAAAACTCTATTGATATCTTTAGGTTTGAAGCCTGAAATGTGGCAAAAGGTTGAAAAGTTCAAGGGGGCTAAATACTTTAATAAGGCACTGTACTTAGTCTACTGCCAATGTGCTGCTTATCATAGGAGGTAAGAGCTCACTCAAACTTTAATTTCCTGGTGATAAAACACTAATTGCATTGAAATAACAGCATGCAGCCTAATAAGTAATATATACCTGACATCAGTGTCTCAACCCCTACCTCATACTGTTCTCAGATTGCAAGCGAAATCCTGCTGACAGATTCCCTTTAATGAGAACTCTGTTGGTTGCCGGCATCATGCGCTGCATCTAGATAGGACATCATATAATGTCAGAGACAGCTAGAGACATCAATTAAAAGTGAGAGGAAGTTTTTCAGTCATATGCCCAGTACATATGCCTTGTTGAAAAATGCCCAATAAATATTTGGTCACATCTATAGCTATTATAGCAATTTGAGTGACAACATTTTCAATAGATTTCCTTTAAATCATCAGATCATAAAATTGCCTCAGCAGTCACAGTGTCCGCCCCAAAATCTACTGTAATGGAACACATTGCCAAGCATTCTTTCCATATGAAGTGAAACTCTTCTTTCCTACAGATATTTTATTAGATGATGCTAAAGATGCAAAAGATGGAACAGGCAACAAAGAAGGACGAAATGTCAAAATTATAGTATCGATAAATAAAGGATTTGGACGGATCAAGGTATTTATTTTGTTGCCGGAAACTGAATATTTGCTGAATATATAACTATCTATGAATATGGGCAAATATATGCTAGATATATGAGAGACCTGTAGTTTTCCTATGTATTTTTTATTACATTGGCTATTATAGTAACAATTTATATTACCTGCATATGGGCAGAAAAGCTGTCATGAGAAATATTCACATTCTCAATGGTTGCTAATGGGAAAATTGTGTATCAGATTCTGTCTATTGATAGTTCTACACAGCAACGGAATTGTCATTTTTAACCCCTTCTGCACCAGAAGCCTCAGGGTATGTACACATGATTAGTATTTTTTCAGTGTTTTAGACGCAGTGCGTTGTCACTGCTTCCAAAATGCGGCTTTGTACAGTACAAGAACAGAGGATGTGATTTATAGAAATCCTGTGTCAACTGTGCTCATTTTCTCGGCAGCGTAAACTGATATGCGGGGCGGCTTTTCCGAGCCGAGGTATGTCAATCTATTCTTGCAGAGAGTGTTGCGATCTCAGTTGGTGAATGCAGCAAAGAGCTGCCGTACTCTGCAAACTGACCATAGGCATGGGCGGCTGCGTTCACCCCTGGAGATTGTCGGCATTCCCGCACAAGGCAGGACACTGTGCCGGACGCAGTGTAAAAGCATAGTAGGCACTTGCTCTTAGTAAGACACCTTGAGTGCAGTGACCACACAACTCTCTGCATGGCTATAATACACAGCATCTTCCACATACTGTGTAGAAAATGGAGATGTCCTGTAAGCACCTATATATTGAGCATGTATAAAAGTATTACCTCAGGGCTCTGGTTTAAATACATCAAATTATGGAACAGGAACTCAATAATAATGAAACCCCTGCACCATTATTTAGTGCCGTGATCAGAGCAGCCATAGGTGTAACTAATTTGTTGAGCAATTTTGCCAATTTTTAATCATAAGAATAATATGAGCAATCACTACTTTATTTTATTCTGGCACTAGAGAGACAGATTCTTCAACCTGGAGAAGAGCATTTGTAGGATATGTTTGTAGTTTGTAAATTTGTGGTAATGTAGCTCTATTATTGCACTAATATGCCATATTCAGATGTATTCACATGACTTTGCTTTTGTATTTTTATGTTTATTGATGTGAACTTTTTTCTAGGATGCAAAAAGTCATCAATATTTAATAGGATCTATTGGTGTTAGTGGGAAGACCAAATGGGACGTACTAGATGCAGTTATTAGACGTCTCTTTAAGGTAAATTGAAATTTTGAAAGGTAATAATTTACATAGTTTATCATAATACACTGGATTACTAATCTCCGGGTGCCTTTTAGACAATAGACTTGACAATCTTAAAAAGTGCTGGATTTATATCACGGCTTCACAATGTTGGATGAATTAGACAGTCTAGACTGCATGATCTATGAGCTGGCTTAACTTTTGTCCACTACGTTTTAACAAATCAGTCAACAATTTCCAAGAACAATATCATGATTTAAAGGGACTCTGTTAGTTGATTCATGATGCCCTAACCATGGGCTGCATGAATTGGGTTTTGTCTGCATAATTGCAGCTAGGTGTGGTTTCTCTGAAATGCTCTGACTTGACTAAACCCATGACACCCCGGCTGGCTTCCTCCAGCACACTATAGTTGATTGACAGATCTCTCCCTATATATACACAGAGGTGAAACCTGGCAATTTACTGATGTGAAATGAAGAGAAGCCGGATGGGTATGGCACCTGACCTGGCTCATCTTTGCCTATGGTCTCACTGATATAAACTATGCTTTTCTAATCACTCAATCATTTTGAGAACATTAATCATCTGTAAAGGTAGTCACATGGCGACGGCTGGGATGTCGGCGGCGACTGCGTGCGCACACGGTTTGGGCCCCCAGCGTCGCTGTCCCCATTTACATAGGCACATCCCAGCCCCGCGCCGGCGAGCTACAGACGCATCGCTGTCCCATCACCTGTCAGCTCGCCGGCGGCCGGTTACATGGGGCATGGCACATCGCCCCAGATTGTCGCCTGTTCAGAGCACTGCTCGAACAGACGACCTCCGCGCGCGACATCGCCTTTGCATGAGGCAACGTAGGCTATGTCGCCGCCGTTAGTTCACGCCCACGTCGCCGATGTTATCGTGGTGAGTCGCCGCGTGTGACGGCCTTTAGTTTTATTTAAGCCATTGCTCACTTGCACATGATATTCTAGGCCATACCCCCTTGACTCGAAAATTGTGTCTTTGGGCTCATTCACACATTACTTTTCATTGTGCCTATTCTGTCCATTTTCTGATAGATAAAACACAGACACATTAGTTTCAGTTGGTATGCTCACACATTTCCTTTTCTGCAGACCAATGGGCCATGAAAAAAATGAAGACCAGTTCTATTTTGATACAATTTGCCGATCAAAGTTGCCCATTTAAGTTAATGAGTCAGTGAAAAAAAGGGATAGCTATCAGATGTCCCTTGACTGGTCTCTGTTTTTTACTGAGTAGTTGATAGGAAAAGCTTTCCCATTTTTGTTTCATAGGGGAAAATCAGATGATACACAAATTGTAAATACTGTCATAGATTAAAAATGGGTCCAATACTCTGAAAAATAAGTCCAATTTTCACGTTCAAAAACAAACCTGACATGAAGTTGGCCTAGAAATCATAATAGATGTGTGCAAGGCATGTTTCTTTGGCACACATAAAGCCAGTGTAGCCCATGGAGCTTACAATTCCCCCCATTATTGTATTTTCTGTTGTATTGGTAACATATTGTATAGTATATTTAGGAAACAATGCACATTTGAAAGGTAAGCAAGCGACTTGCAATCGTGATGAGGATGTATTTTCCGATTTGTCATCAAGAGAATTACCCAGTAGGATTCCAGGCACAGCAAGGCACATTACAGCCACTCGTGACAGTTCATTTTTCCTCTTTTATAGCACTACACCCAAATGAAATGTATGCTTAATCCTTCATTATCTTCATGGGTTTATATCACACTGTGAAAATAAAATAAAATAAAATCATATAATTGCTAACTACTTTGATGGAAGATTTAAGAAGCTTTCTATTGAAATTAAAGTTTATGTGTTGCAACATTGCACTCTAGAAAGGGATTAATTTCAGATTATAACAGGGCAGAAGACGGAAAAAGAACTGTTCCTCCATAAAACCATTGTTGCTTACAAATCAGGAAGTATATTTAAATTCTGTATAAACACAATCTTCTTCTAAATTCACCTTCAGTTTCTGACAATCCCTAAACACTAGGATCTCAAACTCCGGGCCTCGAGGGCCACCAACAGTGCAGAATCTTCTTAGTATTGCACAGGTTATATGATAGTGGAGCCAGAGGTGGAATGCTGGAGTGGGAGTCATAACCATTGTAGGCAATATCAGAGGATAAAGGACCATCCACTATAAATGAATAAAATAAGTGATAAAAATGAGTGCTTCTATTAAGAAGTCACATACCAAGTAAAAGTTGTTTAATGCAATATACCTGAATGTCACTGTATACAGGTATTAATGTACGTCACATGCCATTCCATACTCATGCAGGTATAAAGGAATTGACAGATATCTACTGAAGAAAGGTAGGCACTAAATATCCATTAATAAAATTAAATAAAATATAAAAAATACAAATATATGTAGTTGCCTAACAGCTGGTGATCTAAACCCAGTGGTAAAGATTTGATGCTAGTGACCCCCAAGTGAGGTATTTCTGGAGATGGTGGATGGCTGTGTTTCAGCTGGAATTCCCTAGTTAATATGACTGGAGGATGGTTGGTTTCAGCTGTGAGCCCCTAAATGTTGCTCCTGGCCCTTGAATATATATGGAATTCCATGTGAAGTACATTAATTCCTGATATACAGTGACATTCAGGTATATTGCATCAAATAACTTTCACTTGGTATGTGACTTCTTAATGGAAGCACTCATTCTTATCACATATTTTATTTAATATATAATGGACGGTCCTTTATCCTCTTACATCTCCTACCAATGGTTATCACTCCACTGTTTCACCTCTGGCTCCACAACCAACATAGGTAACTTTAACTGTTACTTATTTATCAAGCCATTCATTAATTTATAAAAATTAACTCATATTAGTCTTTGGTGTATTTAGCCATTTATTACTTTTTTGTACATCCCTCATTTCTCTCAGTTATCCTCCTGGTGTTAGCACAGTAGCATTTTATAGTCTGACCAAATACTGATGAAACGCCCATCAAAAACAAAAAAAATCCGACCAATAACTGATGCTTGAATCTGACCCTGTGGTATTTTTTACAGCTGTTAATTATGTTAATTCTTTTATTTTCACCCCTGTCCAGGAATTGTGGTATGATCAGACCATGTCCCTGTACGGTCAGACACATCCATTACACAGTATACAGCAGGGACACATATGTAAGATTATCTCAGCACAGGAGATGTGGTTATTAGACCATGTCCCTGTATGTCAACACACATTCATTGCACAGTACATATCAGGAATACATATATAAAGATTATCTCAGAACAGGAGATGTGGTATGATCAGACCATTCCTTGTCCGTCAGACACATCCATTACACAGTACACAGCAGGGACACATAATATAAGATTATCTCAGCACAGGAATGTGGTATGATCAACCATTCCTGTACGGTAAACACATCCATTACACTGTACATAGCAGGCAACATATATAAATTAACTCAGCACAGAGATGTGGTATATATACCATGTCCTGTATGGTCAGACACAGCCATTTACCAGTACAGAGCAGGACACAATATAAGATTATCTCAGCACTGGAACATTTTATAAACACATCCAACTTTGAAAAATATTATTATTCCAAGCTCTATTGATTAAAATGAATTTAAAATAAATTTTAATTTCTGGGGAAAACCCCTTTAAACATTTATGTCTTGACTTATGATTGGTAATAAATGCCCAGTGTGGGGATATATTGAAAAGTTTCCTTTGGTAAAGTTTTT
>JARQOC010000004.1:350666475-350706025 GCA_033576535.1 Allobates femoralis | reverse complement strand
CAAAGGGACTTCAAATGTGATGTGGTCACAAAAAAAATGGTTTTGTAAATTTTGCTGGAAAAATGAAAAATTGCAGATGAACTTTGAACCCTTATAATGTCCGAATGAAAAAATTTTTTTTTTCCAAAATTGTGCTGATGTAAAGTAGACATACGGGAAATGTTATTCATTAACTATTTTGTGTCACATACCTCTCTGGTTTAGCAGAATAAAAATTCATAATTTGAAAATTGCAAAATTTTCAAAGTTTTTGCCAAATTTTTGATTTTTTCACAAATAATCGCAAAAATTATCGACCTAAATTTAATACTAACATGAAGCCCAATATGTCACGAAAAAACAATCTCATAATCTCTAGGATCCGTTGAAGTGTTCCAGAGATATTAGCTCATAAAGGGACACTGGTCAGAATTGCAAAAAATGGTCTGGTCATTAAGCTGCAAAGTGACTCGGTCCTTAAGGGGTTAAAGAAACTTCTATGCCTCCAAACAATTTATATGACTGTGTATTCCTTAAAAATATAAGCAAAATGACTCATTTATGGCTCCAAAGTGATGCTCCATCAGTGAAAAATCAAGTTTTGAAGTTTGCGGGTGTAGAAGTTTCTAATAGAATTCTTTTAAAATAGTTTCGAAACATAATTATGATCTTTTATTTCCAAGATGAAAAACAATAGATCTTAATTCACCCTAAAATATTACACTGTTAATGTGAAATATTACAGAAGGGTTCACCTGAGATAAGCAAAAAAAAATCACACTTCAATGATCCGGCATCCACTTCATTACTCCATGGCAGCCAAATCAATGTAGTGTGAACTTTGTCAGTTAGCACTTCAATGTTGTTAGCTTGGACGTCTCTTACAATAATTGGCCTCATGTGATATTGTGATGTTTGTTTCCTGGTAACATCAAGATGATCTGGGATCTAGTAATCACAATGAGAACCCAAGACGTTGGCAAAGTGGACTGCCTTGGTTCGGCAGCTATAGAGTACCATAATGGAGAATGGGCTAGAATAGTATAAATCTCTTTGGAAATCTCTTGAGTTTGCTCATTGTAATTTTATTTCTGGAGCTGAGTCAAAAGTTATGAGGTTTAAGATTGTGTGCTATAAAACCCTGTGATATGTTGATTGATGTATATGCAGCATTTTATCTAGGAACATAACTTCATTTTGGAAACTTGGATCCCAGTCAACAATGATTTTTCTTTCCTAGGTGTAGAAGAAAACAGCTTGGACAGTTTTGTGTTTGATACCCTAATTCCTAAACCAATTACTCAGCGTTACTTTAATTTATTGATGGAACATCGCAGAATTATATTATCCGGGCCCAGTGGAACAGGAAAGACATATCTGGCTAACAAACTAGCAGAATATGTTGTAAATAAAAGTGGCAGAAAGAAAATTGAGGAAGCAGTTGCTGCCTTTAATGTGGATCACAAATCAAGTAAAGTAAGTAAACAAAATCCACTTTATGCATCCCTTCCAAAGGCTTCAGAATAAGGAAAGCAGATCAGTTTTATTCAGATCATCACAATCGGCATTACACTATCAAGCACATCATATTTTATACTGAACCAATCTGTGCACAGAAATAAAGATGAAATGTAAATGTAGAACGACATCAATGTTTCACACACTCCAGTCCTTACCGCCAACCAACAGATCAGGTTTTTTAGGATTTTATTTGCATTACACAGGTGAGAGTATCTGTGGACATTTCTGATGGTTTGATAATAATTCCTTCACCTGTGCCATGCTAAGGACTGGAAACATTATCTGTAGGAGGGCCATGAGGACTGGAGTTTGGGAAATACTGACCTAGAAAATAAAGAATACAAAGTACAGACTGTAAAGAAAATGTACTGTATAAATGATTCAATTAAAGGTTTGCCACCTTTCAGAAAAAATTCTGCTAAAAGCTGCGCTAGTATAAAAATACAAACTAAATATCACTTATACTCCCGGGATCCAGAGCTGACTGTCTGCCAATGTCCCAGTTCCTGCTGTGTGCAGCGTTAATATCATGTTGACAAGCGATCAATGAGTGCAGTGGCTCATGCCCTGTGCACAAGGAAAGCCAATGAGCTTAGGAATTGGTTGCAGCGCTGTCAACAGGACGTTTGCACTGCAAACAGACTGAAGTAGTGCTAGAGATTTAGGCTGGCTTCACACTGCAGTTTTTCACTCATCAATGTCCATCCAGTTTGTGGGCCAAAACCAGGAGAAGAACCAGGAGAGGAATGTGCAGAGAAAAACTATAATTGAAAGATTGACACCTGTTCTGAGTTTTGGAGACACTCCTGGTTTTGGCACACAAACTGGATGGAACCTGATCATGGAAAAACTGCAGTGTGAAGCCAGCCTTAGGCTGCCTTCAGACTTGCAGATGCATCTGCAGCATTTTGCAGATGCATCTGCAAGCATCTGCATGCAGACCGCGGCCCCTATGTTTATAATGGTGCGCACGGTGGTCTGCAGATGCTTGCAGACCGCCGTGCGCACCCATTCACTCCTATATGTGATTTGTGCGCAGGCGGATGCCTGCGTACAGATCACACACTCTCGTCCGCACCAGGGACGTGACATCTCGAGTCCATGGTGGGCGGGCGGAGTGTGTGATTTGTGCGCAGGCATCCGCCTGCGCACAGATCACATATAGGAGTAAATGGGTGCGCACGGCGGTCTGCAAGCATCTGCAGACCGCCGTGCGCACCATTATAAACATAGGGGCCGCGGTCTGCATGCAGATGCTTGCAGATGCATCTGCAAAACGCTGCAGATGCATCTGCAAGTCTGAAGCCAGCCTTAGTGCTGAACCTGGACAGTTTTTTAGTTTTTTTTTTATAAGTACTAAATTACTGAAAAGGAACAATCCCTTTAACTGTATTGAACTACACATTTAGTTTAGGCATCAAATGGGCTTTAATTGGAGGATGTGTTCTGTGTTCTAGCATTAATGACACTTTCATTAAGTCTTCCAGCCTTCCATTATGTTTCCAGAACTCTTGACCCATCAGTTATAGTCAGTAATATTATATTGTGATCCACTTTGATGATTTATCCTCCTAAAGGCCCCGTCACGCACGTCAATGTCCGAGCGATCCGGTCAACGATCCGACTTGACCTAGTTCGCTTGAACGTCGTTCAATGATCGTTAGTGAAATGTCACACGTACAGATATTGTTAACAACACAGCAACGATTCCGCCACAAGCAAACAATACATGCGGTCGTTATATCGTCTACGTCCTTCAGTTGAGAATAGGCGAGGTCGTTAATGACATCATTATCGAGGCGTCACACACACCCATGCTGCAGGTTGGAGGAACGATCATCCGGTTTGTGGTCCGGTTCACCAACCTCCGATGAACGATCTGCCCGATTATCGTTGATCGGATGTACATGTCACACTTAACAACGTCGTTACGACGTCGTTTCAACGACTGAAAATCCATGACGTTTCAATGATATTGTAGTGTACTGAATTAGATTGGATCTGCTAGGTTTCCATTCTGTCTTTCTGCTTTGCAAGGGATGGTACACTTCTGAAAATAGACTGTTCAGACTACTGCCATCGTCACGCTGATAGCATGAACTGAGAACTTTCCCATCCTGCTAAAAGAGGAAGTTTTGGCCCTTCAGCATGAGAGGAGAGCAGGGGCACTAAGAATCATCAGTCGGTCAGCTTCAGAATGACGAGAGCAGGTTGCATGTGCTGCTGACCTAGGTAACCAGCCATTCCGACACTGCAGGGTTGTCAGTTAACCTAGGCAACAAGCTGTATAGTGTAGAATTAAAAATCTTTCTGTTCTTTACAATGAATGAAATAATAAGACGTAAATTGCAAAGTTGTTTGTTTTTACAGTTAAAAAGTTATGATAGCCACATTAAA
Source organism: Allobates femoralis (assembly GCA_033576535.1). Classification (NCBI taxonomy): domain Eukaryota; kingdom Metazoa; phylum Chordata; class Amphibia; order Anura; family Aromobatidae; genus Allobates; species Allobates femoralis. The sequence continues at coordinate 350,702,128 of JARQOC010000004.1, read as the reverse complement.
AGGAACCTGTCATGCAGTCATGCAGGCCAAACCTCAAGCAGCATGACTTAGAGCCTGACCACATTTGTAGCCAGGTTTTTTCTTTTTTTATTAATCATAGGGCGAGACTGGTCAATAACCTGAAGTGTGTCAGAGAATTTCAGATAAAAATATACCAGACTGCAATCATGCAGCCACGCTGATTCATGCTGCCCATGATTTGAGCTCTATGAATCGTGTGACATGTTCTTTTAACCATTCTGCATGGTGATCTCACAGTATTTCAGCTTTAATGTGTACCTCCAATTACAGAATACATTGTATAGATGACTTGCATCATCTTTCAACTGTAGATCATACTCCATTTCTACACTGTTCAAAAAAAAAGGGAACCCTTAAACAACACAATGTAACCCCAAGTCAAGCGCACTTCAGTGAAATCAGCCTATCTAGTTATGAAGCAACATTGATTGTGAATCAATTTCTCCTGCTGTTATGCAAATGGAATAGACAACAGATAGAAATGATAGGCAATAAGTAAAACAATTTCTATAAAGGAGTGTTTCTGCAGGTGGTGACCACAGACCATTTCTCTGTTCTCATTCTTTTTGGCTGTTGTTTTGGACACTTTTGTATTTTGTCATTGCTCTCACCCATATAGGTAGCATGAGACTGTGTCTACAACCCACAGATGTTGCTCAGGTAGTGCAGCTCATTCAGGTTGGCACATCAATGTGAGCTGTGGCAAGAAGGGTAGCTGTGTCCATGGCCGGCGTCAGCACCCGGCGTACCCGGGCAAGTGCCGGGGCCCAGGCTGACTGAGGGGCCCATCGCCGCCTGGCCGCCCGCATCGCGCCGCCAGTATTATTTTAACTCCTACCGGAGCGGCGGTGCGGTGCTTTCATTCATTTCAGAAGCCGGCCGCCAACCCCTCCCCCGCATCCGGGCGGGCGTCACTTCCGCTGTCTTTGCGTTCCACAATGTGGAAGGCATGGAAGAGACACGCCCGCTCCGCCTCTTCATTTCCTCTTCCTTTGCAGAGTGCAGACCACAGTGTGGAATGCATAAGAGGAGGAAGACGCCAGACTGCAGGTGAGCATGGCTGGTGCCCAGGGGGAAGCCAGGGCCAGTCATCAGCACCCGAGCCCCCTGTGGACTTCTCACCTAGCAGGGGCCCCTGAGTGCTGCCCCTCCCCCACACCCTCTCTCCCTCCTAACCTGAGCAGCAGCAGCGGCAGATATCTACTTCCTGCACCTCGATGCTGCAGGAGAAAGTGATCTGCTGCTGCCTGCTGCTCACTACAATCAGCGTCTGCCAGCTGACTCTCAGGTTGAGAGGGGAGGGGGTGGGGGTAGAACCAGCACTCAGGGGCCCCCAGCCTGCCAGGGGCAGGTTACAGAGAGGCCCCCAGCCTGCCAGGGGCAGGTTACAGAGAGGCCCCCAGCCTGCCAGGGGCAGGTTACAGAGGGGCCCCCAGCCTGCCAGGGGCAGGTTACAGAGGGGCCCCCAGCCTGCCAGGGGCAGGTTACAGAGGGGCCCCCAGCCTGCCAGGGGCAGGTTACAGAGAGGGCCCCAGCCTGCCAGGGGCAGGTTACAGAGAGGCCTCCAGCCTGCCAGGGGCAGGTTACAGAGGGGCCCCCAGCCTGCCAGGGGCAGGTTACAGAGGGGCCCCCAGCCTGCCAGGGGCAGGTTACAGAGAGGCCCCCAGCCTGCCAGGGGCAGGTTACAGAGAGGCCTCCAGCCTGCCAGGGGCAGGTTACAGAGGGGCCCCCAGCCTGCCAGGGGCAGGTTACAGAGGGGCCCCCAGCCTGCCAGGGGCAGGTTACAGAGGGGCCCCCAGCCTGCCAGGGGCAGGTTACAGAGGGGCCCCCAGCCTGCCAGGGGCAGGTTACAGAGGGGCCCCCAGCCTGCCAGGGGCAGGTTACAGAGGGGCCGCCAGCCTGCCAGGGGCAGGTTACAGAGGGGCCCCCAGCCTGCCAGGGGCAGGTTACAGAGGGGCCCCCATGCCAGGGGCAAATAACACCATGCCCAGGGGCTCCCTGTCAGGAGAAATGTGGGTAGACAGGTGCAGGGCAAAGACAGCGCAGAGGTGGGGAGAGAGAGTGAACAGAGGTGGGGAGAGAGAGTGAACAGAGGTGGGGAGAGGAGTGAACGGAGGGGGGGAGAGAGAGAGAGTGAACGGAGGGGGGGAGAGAGAGTGAACGGAGGGGGGTAGAGAGAGAGGTGAACGGAGGGGGGGAGAGAGAGAGAGTGAACGGAGGGGGGGAGAGAGAGAGAGTGAAAGGAGGGGGGGAGAGAGAGTGAACGGAGGGGGGGAGAGAGAGAGAGTGAACGGAGGGGGGGAGAGAGAGAGAGTGAACGGAGGGGGGGGAGAGAGAGAGTGAACGGAGGGGGGAGAGAGAGAGAGTGAACGGAGGGGGAGAGAGAGAGAGTGAACGGAGGGGGGGAGAGAGAGAGTGAACGGAGGGGGAGAGAGAGAGAGTGAACGGAGGGGGGAGAGAGAGAGAGTGAACGGAGGGGGGAGAGAGAGAGAGTGAACGGAGGGGGGGAGAGAGAGAGAGTGAACGGAGGGGAGAGAGAGAGTGAACGGAGGGAGAGAGAAAAGTGAACGGAGGGGAGAGAGAGAGTGAACGGAGGGGGGAGAGAGAGAGAGTGAACGGAGGGGGGGGAGAGAGAGAGTGAACGGAGGGGGGGGGAGAGAGAGAGTGAACGGAGGGGGGGGAGAGAGAGAGTGAACGGAGGGGGGGAGGAGGAGAGTGAACGGAGGGGGGGGAGAGAGAGAGTGAACGGAGGGGGAGGAGAGAGAGAGTGAACGGAGGGGGGAGAGAGAGAGAGAGATGAACGGAGGGGGAGGAGAGAGAGAGAGAGTGAACGGAGGGGGAGGAGAGAGAGAGGAGTGAACGGAGGGGGAGAGAGAGAGAGAGTGAACGGAGGGGGAGAGAGAGAGAGAGTGAACGGAGGGGGGAGAGAGAGAGAGAGTGAACGGAGGGGGAGAGAGAGAGAGAGTGAACGGAGGGGGAGAGAGAGAGAGAGTGAACGGAGGGGGAGAGGAGAGAGTGAACGGAGGGGGAGGAGAGGGAGAGAGAGTGAACGGAGGGGGAGAGAGAGAGAGTGAACGGAGGGAGAGAGAGAGTGAACAGAGGGGGGGGGGGAGAGAGAGAGAACAGAGGGGGGGGAGAGAGAGAGATTGAACGGAGGGGGGGGGGAAGAGAGAGAGAGTGAACGGAGGGGGGGGGAGAGAGAGAGAGTGAACGGAGGGGGGGGAGAGAGAGAGTGAACGGAGGGGGGGGAGAGAGAGAGTGAACGGAGGGGGAGAGAGAGAGTGAACGGAGGGGGAGAGAGAGAGGTGAACGGAGGGGGGGGGGAGAGAGAGTGAACGGAGGGGGGGGGAGAGAGAGTGAACGGAGGGAGGGGAGAGAGAGAGGGTGAATGGAGGGGGATATATATATATATTGCAGTGTACAACATTTACGATATGATATATTTACACATAGAGCAACATATGTTAAAGGGGGCCCACTAAGACTCTTTCGCCCGGGGCCCTCAAAAACCTGGAGCCGGCCTGGCTGTGTCTGTCAGCACAATGTCCAGAGCATTGAGCAGGTATCAGGAGACAGGCTAGTTAGTACACCAGGAGACATGGAGGGTGCTGTAAGAGGGCAACAACCAGCAGTAGGATGGCTGCTTGCTCCTTTTTGTAAGGAGGAACAGGAGGAGCAGTGCCAGAGCCCTGAAAAATGCCCTGTAGCCGGCCATTAATATCCATGTGTTTACACTAACTGTCAGAAACAGACTCTATGAGAGAGTTTTGTGGGCCCAAAGTCCACAAGTGGGTGTTGTACTTACAGCCTGTGTAGCACACTTGGCATTTGCAAGAGAACACCAAGATTGGCAGATTCAACATTGGTGCCCTGTGCTCTTCAGGGATGAGAGCAAGTTTACACTGAGCACATGTGACAGATGTGACAGAGTCTGGAGATGCCGTGGAGAATGTTCTGTTGCCTGCAACATCCCCCAGCATGACTTGTTTGGCAGTGGGTGAGTAATAGTGTGAGGAGGCATTTCCTTGCCATAGCAACCTTGACCTCCATTAGGTACCGGCATGAGATCCTCACACCCATTCTGAGACCATATGCAGGTGCAGTGGGCCCTGAGTTCCTTCTGATTCATGACAATGCCTCATGTGTTTGAAGTGTGTCAGCAGTTCTTGCATGATGATGGCATTGATGCTGTGAACTGGCCTGCCCTTTCCTCAGACTGGAATCCAATCGAGCACATCTGGGACATCATATGTATTTCATCCACCAATGCCACATTGCACCATAGAATGCCAAGGAGTTGACAAATGCTTTAATCCAGGTCTGGGAGGAGATCCCTCAGGAGAACATCTGCCTCCTCATCAGGAGCATGCCCAGGTGCTGTAGTAAGGTCATATAAGCACATGGACGCCACACAAACTACTGAGCCTCATTTCCTTGTTTTGGCATTTCCCCTGAAGTTGGATCAGCCTGTAAATTGATATTCCACTTTGAGGAACATTCCAAGTCCAGACCTCCATGGGAAATTTATTTTTATTTAAATTGGTCTTTTTTATGTTTTATTGTTCTAAACGCATTCCACTATGTAATGAATACAGATTTGCAACTGGAATATTTCATTCATTGAGCTCTAGGATGTGGCATTTTAGTGTTCCCTTTATTTTTTTGAGCAGTATATAATACCCATCCTCTATCACTTGTTACACCGACAAATAGAAGAATCTTCTCTGCCTGTTGCTACTCTTACTTGGGATTAATGGAAAACCCATGAAATTATTGATACTCTAAGTGCCAACACTAATGCATTTAGTAATAAATCATTCTTTTCAATGTAGACACATCATGTTATAATCTAATCTAAAGATTCACATTCTGAAAGTTATATGTAAATGTAACAATTATTGTTTCCTTGTATTCTTACCATTTGATGAAGGAGGTTTTTGGGGATACTTCTAACTACAACAAAGTATAAATCTATTTGCTGATTGGGATATGAGCTGGCATCTCTGCTCTTCTGTATGTTTAGGTTACTACTACTACTAGGAAGTTTTCAGATTATAACAATGTATCAAGGCATCTCATAACACTAATCCTTTGAACATATATCTATGGATATCTTGTTTTGTCTGTAATAGTGCAATAATTAATAATACATATTTTATCTTTTATTTTTAAGGAGTTGCGTCAGTATCTAGCCAATCTTGCAGATCAGTGCAACGCAGATAACGATACTGACCCCCCATTAGTAATAATCCTGGATAATCTCCATCACATAGGATCTTTAAGTGATATTTTCAATGGATTTCTAAACTGCAAATACAGTAAATGGTAATAACTTTGTTATTGTCTTCTTTCCTTTACATTTTTATCAGCACATTTGAAACACCTGCATAGTGGAGTTGTATGAGTTAAAAAGTTAATGAATATTCACCCAGATTCAGAATTTCTACAAAAGTCGAATAATGTTGGTGCAACTTGAAACACAGCCAAAATGTTCCAACTTTTATACGTTTTTATGTCATTCTTAACCACCTCTGCCAAAATAGGAGAGGCATAGAAGGGGGAAACTGTATCGTGGCTAAGGCCTCCTGTCCAATTCTTCAAAATTCGTGCCACAAATTTTGAATTTTGCCAAAAATTTGTAAAAATTGTCTGACTCGAGTAACATTTTTGTTTGGTGGCTGCCATTGGCACACACCAGTTGTAAGGTGTGCCAAATTTATTAACAGGCCCTTTAATCAATTATACACACCTTTTTTCAGCGATCATGATCATTACAACTGCCATTCATAATGTCTGTGTGTTGCTTTAAATTTGTTTTACTAAACTATGTCTGGTATTGAAACTTGGCCCTATTTAATGGAAATCTATTTAAACAACAGTATCTAGAATTTCAGTGGTATGATAGTGAAAGGGAAGGGCAGATAATAGGTAGGAAATCAAAAACGTATTAAATATGTGGAGGACTCTGCATTATAATCAATGATCAGTTCTTAATAGCACAGTTGTTGATTTTCTCCTTGTACGAATTTTTCATACTGTCTCCCATATTGGCTTCTCTATAGTGTGAGTATGACAGATACCACTAATTGTTTACGATGGAACTAGATATATTGGTTATTGTATTGCTTAGCATAATATCTTCTGGTGCTCAGCTTCTAAATATTGTTTTCTTTTGCCATCTCTGTACAATCAATTTATGTCAGGATCATTGTTTATGAGGGTTTTTCTTTACTAGTTCATCTTTAGAAATGAAAAATGACTCTAGAGTGCATGAACATGTATATCTTTTATCATACACAAGTACTACGTCGGTATATTTATCTAACACCAGAAGTCACATTATTCTTAAATAAAATTTGAATGTATTAATGTTTAATGCCATAAATGCACCCTAAGGCCTTATTCAGTATTTTTAATCAGTACTTCATCAGTATTTGTATGCCAAAACCAGGAGTGTCTCCAGACACAGGAGTCAATCTTTATAGTTTCTCTCTGAAATTTGCATTTCAGGCTGTGGCATACACACAATGATGGAAAATACTGTCATGTGAATGAGGCCTAAAATGTTGTAGGCATATTAGGCATCTTCTGTCTGTCCAATGAAATAGAGTATAAGCAATCTGGCAAACCAGATGTTCTATAGTATAATATCAGTTCTTTAAAAATGACAGGACTAGACAAGAGTCCACTTCTGAACACATCAATCCAGATAGATAGATAGATAGATAGATAGATAGATAGATAGATAGATACCAAATTAATAGCAGCATACTGGTTAAGCCAATACATGCTATTTGTAGGTGTTACTAGATAGATAGATATAATATAGCAAAAAAAGAGCAGCAGAACTGGTAGATGGGTGCAAATCAGTCAGACCAACCTTCCATTAATCTTCATATAATCCACAAAAGACTGCAGCACTCCAATTTAAGGGTATTATATGCCTTTATTAGATCTTCAGGGCGACACTGCAAAAGGATTAGATAGATAGATAGATAGATAGATAGATAGATAGATAGATAGATAGATAGATAGATCAGATAAACATTAAAAATGTAAGAAAGTTGCAGAGTATGGCTAGGGTCACATTAGCGCCAAGCATCCACCAAAAGGATGCATTTTTTTCAGCTTTAAATTTCTGCAAACGGCTGTGTTAACACACCCATTGACTCCAATACAAAAAACGCATAGCCAAATTGCTATGCGTTTGGCACTACACATTGTTCGTAGTGCAGATCATAACGCGGTCAGCAGTGTTTTTTGGGCCATTTTGGGAATCGGATGCGCTAATTTAACATTGGAGTCTATGGAAAACGCATACGTTAACGCAGGCGTCAAAAATGTACACACATTTCATGTGAATGCAAGGGGAAAAAAACACATCCTTTTAACACATCCTTTTAGCGAATGGCACTACTCAGGTGTGACCCTAGCCTAAGATAACTTTGTCCTTGGGTGGCGCACAGACCCAGTCCCTTTATTGCCATCTTCATTTTAACGTATTTTTCTTCATAACATAACAATGGGGAATCTCCTAAGTGGAACCATGGTGTATCTGACCAGGTTTCTAAAGGTTTATTTTATTTTCTAAAACAAAGCATTTTAACGTTTCTCTGCACCTATAAGGTCAATTACAAATTCCTGGCTGATCCATATTTCTTTGGAAAAATCTACTTTTTGCCATAGTTGCCAGGAGACAGGCAGGCAATTGATTTCCTCTGTGGCTGTATCTTGCAAGAGATTATCTAACCATGCAACGCTTAAAAATGCTCCAGCGGTGATGGCTCAACTCTGGCTATACCAGATCCCTACGTCCTGTCATTGACTGCAACAGTATCATGTCCATTTTGGGACAGGAAAGGGCTGCTTGTGTTGGCTTATCAATAGAAATAAGTGGACCTTTGGAGGTTCAGGCTCTGGGGGGTTCAGCAGGACTTTTTATAAATTCCTGTCCTGGAACTAAACTTGACCCAAACCTGATTGAAAGTCACTGATCTGGCAGTTTAGCTCTTCACTGATTGGACAGTCTAGCTCTCCACCCAGCTGTAAACAAACCACTTCTGGGGAGGAAGGGCAGGGTTTTTAAATTAGTATTTTCTGGTACACATTACATCCAATAACAATGGTTTAACACCCCCCCCCCCTGTTTGAGTCATTCACATACTGCAAGTGACACACACTGGATGGAACACTGGGAGTGCTCGGTCACAGTGATGCTCGCTCCAGTGATTTGCAGACATACTGCACCCGAACACTAAAAATGTTTTAAATGTCTGTGTTCAGACCGAACACCAAACTTTAAGGTCCGGTGCACTCATCCCATTTTATCAGTAATAATGTTCATGAATTACATAGCTAAGCCAGCTCCCTTCTCTGTGATGGCTAATGCATGGAAAAAGAAGTTGGTTGTTAGATTCTGAAGTATAGTCAGCCCCTTCACAGATATAAACTATAATTGATGTAAAAAATCTGTTAACTAGTATTCAAGCTTATACATTCTGTATTTTTCAGACGTATATTTCATTGTAGGTCTATTTATTAATGTTCCTTCCTTTTTTTCTCCAGCCCATACATTATTGGAACAATGAACCAAAGTATTTTATCATCACCAAATTTAGAATTACACCACAATTTCAGGTAATTTTCTCATGTGAAATATGATATTTATAACAAATATAAGTGAAACATAAAATTAAATTATCGATTTGTTGTTTTGCAGAGAGAAAACATGAAATGCTTTTAGAAAATGTTGATTTAAATGTTAGTTCTAGCAATATATAAGTAGTGATGTTGCAGGTCTCACCCAAATTACTACATGCAAACCGCATCTTAATCTGATCCTATCAACACAACCCAAGGTGCCCTGCTCCCCTCTCTCCCTCCCCTTCTTCCCATTCCCCTCTTTCTCTCCTTCTAAGCTCTCACCTTTAGTTACTTTACTTCTCCTCCTTGATTACTCAGCATAGCCTCTAACACTTGCCCTATTTCTAGGTTTCCTCAGTTATATGCTCTTATGGCAAAAGTAGGCTATAATTACTTGCAGTCAAAACCAAGCCACATGATGATTGGGCCCTCGATCTCGTTAGACTTGTAATGCGTAAGAATGCCCCTGTCTTGTTCAGCCTTCTCCCAAAATGCCCCACCTCCTGAGCCTGAGGTGATATGTGTTACATTACTCTTAATATATAAGACGGATATATATAAATTACGTACCACATTGCTTGTCCCAGCTAGTTGAGTTTAATTTACATAAGTGTTTATAAAATGTTGATTGTATATCCTTGACTGTATATGTATGTTATATGTTGAAATTTGCTAATAAGAAAAACATTGAAAGAAAGAAGTAGCGATGTTGAATTTGCTGCATGGTTAAGTTTCATATATAAATCATATTCTTTCTTAGGTGGGTTTTATGTGCTAACCATATGGATCCAGTTAAAGGCTTTCTTGGTAGATACTTGAGAAGGAAGCTTATTGAAATGGAAATAGAAAAAAGTTTAAGGAACAACGATCTCATAAAGATAATTGAATGGATTCCTAAGGCATGGCACCATCTCAACAGCTTCTTGGAGTCGCATAGTTCTTCTGATGTCACAATTGGTAATAAACATTTATAGAGATTTTTTTTTATGTTATTAAATGGTTGTATCCAGCAGGAAAACCAAAGAAGATGAAATGTGTAAACATGCCTTTTTGTCCAGTCTTGATTTCACTATTCTTACTTGAGACGAGGAAGACATGTTTGGCCATGTATAACTTTGAAAAAGATACTATCTTTAGGAGACTGAGTATGAATAATATTGAATTTGAAATCATCATTTATTGAGTTAAGGAGTTGACTTTACGGGTTTCTAAGAATTTCAACAAAGGAAAAGCCTAATACAAGGTTGTGCATTGGCGCAATGTTCAAAATACATTTTTAGAGGTTTAAGTTTAACGAATCTTTACCCTTAAATTCTGCTGTTCAGAATCTTAAAATCCTTAAAGGGTTAGTCTAAAACTATGAAGTTAACCCCCATATATAAGATGGTGCATTTATTACTAATTGTTGGAGATCAGACCTCTAGAACCTCCAGTGATCAAGATCCATGATCTTGGGGTTATCTCATATACTATGGAAAGAGGATAGTTTGCAATTTTGGGGTTATCATGTATGTTCCCACCTACTTATTTCTCTGTTATCTCCACCCCACCTCTATTTTCAATGACATTTCTATCTTCATGGAGCCAGAGAATGTGAAGATAAATGGAAAATAAGTAGGTGGTAAGCTGTACCCAATTGTTTGGCCACACCAATGGTGCATCAAATGCTTGTACTCCCTTTAATGTATTACTATATGTCTGCCCATGGAAAACTGAAAGTTGTCCTTAGATAGTAGTTTAGAAGACAATTGTTGGCTCTTAGCTACCAAGTCAAACTATTGAAGTCCTTGCTTTGCAGTAGGTGGGTTTATGGGGTAACACAGGGATCACTGTCCTTGACCTCTAAGGGGTTAAGTGACTAGGGTTGGAGTAATCTCTCTTCTTGGCTATTAGAGGAGAATGTAAGGCTGGTTTCACATCACGTTTTTATCCGATCCGGGGCTGTCTGTTGTGGACCAGACAGCCCCGGATCGGATCAGCACACAGAACCGGAGGGCTAATATGCCCTCCAGTCCGGTGTGCAGCCGCACGCAGCTGAAGCTGCTGATGATTCAGGACCGCAGCTCGCAGGGAGCTAGCTGCGGCCCTGAAATAACAGCGGCGTGCAGTCGCAGATGTCCGGTTCCCGAATCCTCCTGGATCGGGGCAATCCAGTCCCATAGGCTCCCATGTTAGGGAGCACCGGATTGCCCCGGATCCAGGAGCATCCTGGAGGATCCGGTTTGGGGAGATTTTTCTCCTCGGACACAAAAATCGTGCATGCAGCATTTTTGTGTCCGGGTGAAAAATCCGAGTCCTCCCAGATTCACCCGGACACATGGAAACCGGATGGCAGATAGCTGCCATCAGGCTCCTTCCGGCCCCATAGGCAAACTATGGGGCTGAAATGTGATCCGGGCCTATTCGGTTCTCATTGGATCGGCCCGGATCACAAAAAACGTGTTGTGAAACCAGCCTAAGCTGTATAATTCATCCCGCACTAACAATTGATGGGGTGGACACCCCTCCTGAGCCTTTACCATCTCTGCACAGTAATAAAATATTTTTCTACTGCATTCCAACATTTGACACAGTTTTTCAATCTATTTATCTTATTTGCATTTGGTTTTAATGTTTGTTATGCTGTGTGATGTCATTACCATGAGGTTTGTTCCTTCTCAATATGCTCTCTGTATGCTACACAGATTTCATATACATTTTATTAGACATGTCTGCAGTAAAAACTTTGCAGCAATTGACTTTTTTATAAGACTCCTATTTTTGGCTTAGGAACACTGTATACTTTGCTTTCCGTTTCTTATCCCTTTGTCTTATCTGTCCTTATCTGTTCAACCACCTTACAATCCAATATAAAACACTGGAACTTGTTCAATTTTTTATGTGAGACAAATAGAAGGTTGCTGAAATCTAGATAAGCTGCATCTACTGCTCCACACTGATCTATTACCTTAATCGTCCAGTCAAAAAAATCAATTTCAAGGTTTGAGTAATATGAGCTCTCCTCGCTGCAAGTCGCTGGACTTTGGATTTTAAACAATTCTTTCTTTCAAGTGTTCTTTATTGTATTTACACTTCTGAATACAAGGTCACTGGTATGACGCTGTCCGCCATGTATTTTATGAAGATTATTTACACTTTGAGGGTCTCATCAGCACACATTTTCAAGAGTTAAAAGCCTAGCTTGACCCAAATATATATTCTTAGCCATAAAGGCATTTTTCCCATCTGTCAACTTAAAGAGGTCATATCATCAAAAAACGACTTATTGTTTAAATCTGCTCTTTGGGTTACATGTATAGTATTTCTGAAAAAAAATTCCCTGTTTTTATTTTTCATGTCATAATCTTTATAATAAAAATGGTAATCTTGCAATTTTCTGTGGCCACTCAGGCTATTTTAGATTCATACTATCCAGGCAGAGTTTCCAGCTGGCTCCTTATTAGCAAAAGCAGGATTATAATGACAGATATAACACCTCTGTACACAGCTGATAACACAGGATAAATATTTCACAGTAGGTGAACAGTTACCCTACTTTCCCTACACCATGACTTTTGCACATGCAATAAAAAAAAATATAGGGTCAGAGTTTATTGATTAGTGGACAATATACATGTGTTGTTTCCTAAAACAAAAGAGACTTAAAGGGAACCAACCACCCCAAATGACCCCCCCGGACTATTAATATCGTTCCCTACACCCAGCACATACATGTGCTGCAAGGTTTTTAGCTAAAAAAACTGTTTTTTAAAAGTGAAGATAATGCTTTATAAAGATTATAACGAAGCGACGGGTGGGCGTTACTTAGCTGTGGCTAAAGCCGAGTTCCAGCTGCTAGTCATCCTCCTCTCTCCCCTCGCAGCATTGAAGTTCAGCCCTTTCTTGTCGTCACAGCCTGGTGCACGGGATGTCATGCCCGTGCACACGTCATCAGCTACAGCCGGGTAGCGAGCGCGCGCTCTGACTTCCTGCGCTCGGCTGTGGAAGTCAGAGCGCGCGCTCGCTACCCGGCTGTAGCTGATGACGTGTGCACGGGCATGCGATCCCGTGCACCAGGCTGTGACGACAAGAAAGTGCTGAACTTCAATGCTGCGAGGGAGAGAGAGGAGGATGACTGGCAGCTGGAACTCGGCTTTAGCCACAGCTAAGTAACGCCCACCCGTCGCTTCGTTATAATCTTTATAAAGCATTATCTTCACTTTTAAAAAACAGTTTTTTTAGCTAAAAACCTTGCAGCACATGTATGTGCTGGGTGTAGGGAACGATATTAATAGTCCGGGGGGGTCATTTGGGGTGGTTGGTTCCCTTTAAGGCCGGTTTACACATAACGATGTCCCAGCGACCCCACCAATGATGGGGGTCGCTGGGACATCGTTATATGATCGCTGGTGAGCTGTCAAACAGGCAAACTCACCAGCGATCAGCAACCAGTGACAATGCTGGTATCCAGAGTAAACATCAGGTAACTAAGCACAGCGATGCACTTAGTTACCCAATATTTACCCTGGTTACGAGCTCCCTGCACTGCACAGCACACGCTGGGAGCTGGTAACCAGGGTAAACAGCGGGTAGCTAAGCGCAGCGCTCTGCTTAGTTACCCGCTGTTTACCCTGGTCACCAGCTCCCAGCGTGTGCTGGGAGGTTGATGATAGTTGGTCTCCCGCTGTCGCACACAGCGATGCTGGCCGCCCAGAGGGAGACCAACAATCGAAAAATGGGCCTGGCCTTTGTACCAATGATCAGCGATCAGCGAGCTGATCACTGATCGTTGCAGTATATCACACATAGCCACATTGCTACGAGGTTGCTGCAACGTCACAAGTTGTAGTGAGATTGTTAATGATGTCGCTACATGTAAACTGGCCCTAATGGTACCTTTACACGCCGCCACAACAGGATGGATACCAACGGCAACTTCACGTGCACGAGCACGCCCGAACGGTTACCAACGGGAACCGCACCCTCTTTACACGCCGCCACAAGGTGCGCCACGCTACGCCACATCTACAGCTACATACATCGCCGGGTGTCGCAAGTAGCCGTCTGTAGCTCAGCGTACCAGCTTTACACACCGCCACCACAGAGTGATCTGGGAGCAACAAAGGCAGGACGTAACACAAATAGGCGTGCCACAGACCTGTACGCCGCGCCCAAACCACAACCATTGGCCAACACTACGGAGTTGTGATTGGGCACGACGGAAAGGGCGGATGGCCGAGACGTGCCGTACTACTGATCGGAGTGTGGCACGGAATAAGCTCTTGTGACATGGCGGAGCCTCGCGAATGCATCTAAATCGATGGTAATGGGTCACGCTAGAGCGGTGGCCAGTCACATATCCCGTGTGTATTAAAGTAGCGGTCCGGGGCTATGTGTGCGTAGTACAAGTGTTTGCCTTGTCACGCACGATCAGCGCTTGTGACAGCCGCGTGTGCCGATTGCACTGAGGTGCGTTTGTGTGACACACATTAGCGGCTTACATAACACAGTATGTGCGTTTTCTGTCTAAATGCTATCTGTGACAACTGTGGCGAAGTATGTGTGAATACAGGCAGAATGGGGTTTAATATATGTGCTGACAGATGTGAATGTAGTGGAACAGCTTCCAAGGCAACAAGTCAAAGATCTGCGTGACAGTGCATGAGAAAACCCCTGACAAGAATATGTCCTGCATCAATGTGGTGTGTGCAGGGGACCCTCTGCCTACAACAAAAGAAAGGATCATGTACGCACAATTGCCACAAACACTGTTGGGCAAAATACTTTCAGAAAAACATGGCTACCCACACATATTGTGTGCACAAACCCAGCCAATAGGTGGCTCTGACATCCCAGGCCCCCACCCAACCCTGCATCACATTGCCCTCCTGCAGCAAGTAATCAGGCTCACACAGATGATTTTGGATCCAACAGAAAAAGGTTTAATATATTGCATGAAGCTTGGCCTTGTGTTGTGCAAACAAAATATACAGAAAGTAAAAACAATGTACAAATCAAGAGCAGGTGACATTAATCAGCCACATTAAACGGATTACCACATCAACACACATTGCAAACTGTGCATGGAAAATAATAAAAAAAAAAAATAACCTAAACTAACTAACTAACTACATAATGAAACCTCATGCACATAATGAAAAAAAACATAATGAAAAAGGGCAACCAAAAATTAAAGGGGTGCAGATACCCTGCTGTCACCTCCATTGAAACCACAAAAACCAACTCCCAGAGCCAGCCACATCATATGGCCTGGTCCTGCCAGCTCACTGCACCAGACCCATTGAAGTAGGAGCAGTAAGCGTCTCTACTGTCCCTGGCCTCCTGCCGAGTGCGGCCATGGCTCTGCGGCTGGAGTGGCACAATCACATGGCCATCATCACGCCAAGACCCTGGACGGAGCTCCCCTGTTGTAGCGTCGGCATTATCTACATAACCTCCTGGCGTGTATGATGCCCTATCCCTACGACGCAGGAAGTTATGCAGCACACAGCAGGCCACCACTACCGCGTCAATAGACTCCGGTTTCATATGTATAGGCGTATGAAAAATCCGGAATCTATTCGCCATGATCCCAAACGCATTTTCAACTACACGGCGGGCCCGGGATAGCCGGTAGTTGAAAATGCGTCTCTCAGAAGTAAGGGCCCTCTGGGGATATGGCCGCAGTAGGTGTTCCTGAAGTGGGAATGCTTCATCCGCCACAAATGCAAAGTTGAGATGTTCGGTCGTGTGCTCATTTGAGGGTAAGTTTAGCCCACCATTCCCTAGTAGTGTTGCCAAGGAGCTTAGGGCAAACACACCCCCATCTGAGTTGCGACCAGGCGTTCCAACATCCACGTAGAGGAACTCATAGTTGGCATCCACTACAGCCATGAGGATTATACTACAATACCCTTTGTAATTGAAATACAAAGAGCCAGAGTGGGCAGGTTTGGTAATCCTCAAGTGCTTACCATCCAATGCCCCGCCACAGTTGGGGAAGTTCCACCGGGTTTCAAACCCTCAGGCTACTTCCAGCCATTCTGCGGCGGTTAGAGGCATTTTCATGTAGGCTGGCTGCAGAGCTCTCCAGATGGCCCAACACGTTTCAGGGATCAGGCGGCTCAGCAGGGACAGGGAGACACGTGACATGTATGTGAGTGATGTCATGGACTGCCCTGTAGCCAGGAACCGCAAAGTGATCGCCAACCGCTCAGCAGGTGATACTGATGGGCGCATTATAGTGTCCTGACGCGCTATCATAGGCCCTACACGCTCCAATAGGAAGGTGAAACAGTCCTCGGGCATACGGAGATAGTTTCGGTAATCATCAGGACAGTTAAGCTCCAGCTCCCGCAACAGCTGCATGTGGCCCCGGGTTTCCCGCCTCAGAAGCCAATCACGGGTCCACAACCGCCGCAGTCTGCGCCTCATCAACCTTTCATACCGATTCTGATACCACATTTGCTCTTCCACCAACGCAAGAGCCACGATAACATTGCGGTCATGGATATTCTGCATCCTCAATATCAGCACCTGTAGATGAGAATACACAACATGAGTACATAGACCAACATGTGGCCAAGTCAACAGGTTCAGCAACCCACACCTCTTTTCCCTTACACACTATAGCCAAGAGGATGGGATCTCTTGTGTGTGCGCAAAAAAAAACCCTGAAGCAAGGACGGCAAACACCAAGTAGTCACCCCAAACAAATGGAACACGGCGAATGAGAGTGGCCTCCTCTACATCAACTTCAATCGGAGGGCCCCAAAGTCACACATCTGCACCTAGGTGAGTTAGAAAGGGACATGTATCACCAATAATGTAGCTCAAACAGGTCCCAGAAGCCATTACACCGCCCATAATGTCACTTGATTACAGTAAAAATGAGAAGAATTTAAAATGTCACGTACCCCGATATGGAAGGTTGAGGAAAGGCTACATGAACCAAACAACATTGCACATGACTGCGGATGCGTAACCATGCTTTCATATGTTTTTGAAGGTGTCATTTGAACTACACATCTATGCTATGTCTGGAGCCCACACCTCTAAGCCATGTGTGATCCTATTCCCGTTGGACCCAGTCTCCATTGGCCACAAGCAGTATGCAGAAATCGATCCATTCGACATGAGATACACAGTTCTGTCTACAGTCATGCATCCATTCTCCTGTATGTTGTCTGGAAACAAACACAGCAATGTATCACAACCAAAGTGTCAAGGGCCACACAAAATGCCGACAACAAATCCACACAGTACACTATATCGCCCCCAACAATACATACCCCTATATAGTCCGCTACAGCAGTGGCCCGCGCTCTCCAAGAACATCAACATATGCACCCCACCCAGCGCAAATTCCATGTGTGTCCACAAACACTTACCTAATGGGTCTGGCCAGCAAGCGTAATGTTTGGTGGCCGGGTCAGCTTTTAAAGGGCCGCCAACCTATCACGATTCAGCGATCTCCACCAAGTGGCGGAAGTCTAATCCGCACCCAGGTGCCCCATCACGATTGGCATAATTGTGTCCGCTGTGATTGGTGTACCGGACTATAAAGCCAGGGCAATGGCCACTACACCTTGTCCAGACGTCGATGTGCATTGAGCTACTAGTGTCCTGTTTGACTTCTGTTGCTCTGACGGTAAGCCTCTTTAGCGGTTTCTATGAAAATGTATTGAACGCAGCTGGTTCTGGCACAGGCAGCTTAGGCGATGTGTGTATGGGCATGCTTTATGCGGGCTTAAAATATTTTTACAGGTAATATTAAATATGTGTACCTTATTTTGTGTCGCCCAATCGCCAGGTAGTGCCTCTACTTATATAGTGTAAGTAGGTATTGCACCATCCGCTTTTTTGCAATGGCAACAGAGCAAGGTGTTATTTCTTTGGCTGGTACTGCACATCAACATTTCAGAGGTGGTAGAATTGTGGCGTACATTCCAGGGAAGTTGGGTACATGTGTAAAAATGGTACATCCACTTCTGGAGGAACACCAACATGATCATCTGTGTGCACATTACATGTAGTATGTGCAATGTTGGCACACACCCAGCCCTCCTTTCTCATATAGTGACCCCTAACCATATTGGACACTGGCCAGGTACTAGTTAGCACACAATGTGTTTGGTCACATGTTTGCCTACAGGTATGTACGCACACACCGTGTCAAGGTGTGTGTCAATAGGTACATTGGGGACTTAAATCATGTTTGAAACATCTGTAGGTGGACACCGATATCCGGTGCTTGATGCTGGCTGCATACATGTGTTTGACTTTGTAGCGGTGTGAGATAGAGCCAATGCCCCACTCATGCCCAGTTTCACTCCCCAAAATAGCTTTCGATAATCCCTGTAGAAAGTTAATGAGCATGTGTATCATTGTGGCAAGTTTTGAAATGTCGGGATGCCTTGTGTTGTGACTGTCTGTTTTTGGTGTATTTTGTCATCGCCAGATGCCGAGGGGTACTGTGGAATTGGAGTCCCAGCTTCTCACGGAGTATCAGCGGCACGAATGTTTGTGGCGCAGCTCGCTGCCCGAATATAAAAATCGGGCAGCGAGGGCCGAGGCCTACAGGGCTCTTGTGGCTCTGGCAAATCGGTTGGAGCCAAGGGTAGGCAAGACGTGGGACCAGCATATGGTGGCACTTAAGATCAAAAACATGAGGTCGGCGTTCATGCGGGCTCACATTCAGTACCAGCGCCGTCGCTCAGGGGCTGGAGCAGAGGAGGTACCATCACCTACCCTATGGTACTATCCCCTGTTCACGTTCATCCTGGGCGAGGTTTGCCCGCATCGAACAACCACCAACTGCCCCGTTGCTGCGTCCCATGTAGGCCCGGCTGCATCACCATCTGCGCCACAGGAGGTGGGTAATTGTGTGACAGTGGTGAGCCACGATGTTTCCCTCACATGTGTGCTTCTATAAATCCTTCACAACAAATTTTATTGTATATTTTCCTCCTTGCTGCGGGAAACATTGGGGTGTCAATCTATCTGCCCTCCTTCCATGACTTTGAAGGCTTTTCAATTCTATGCTTCCAGCCGTATTCCAATGTTGCATCCTCCACAAATCTTGGTATGTTTAGGTGACTTATTTAAGGGTTTCAAGATAGCAGGTGGTGTGTTCTCAAACAGCCACATAGTACCATGTAGTAAATGGTGCTGCCACACATGTGTGTTGGATTTGTTGCCAGTGGGTTAAAGGTAGTTGATTGTGTGGTGGATTGTCACCATAATAATAGTGCAAATGGAAAGGTGCCCAATATGTGTTATTGGCCAGCACAGCCCCCAGTATCAAGGTGTTGTGGTGGCATGTCCTAATATTGGAATACGGCTCCGTGACGAACACCTAATGATGTATTGAGCTGAGTTCCTGGAATGGTCGAGGTGAGTGTCCAGGAGAACCACTTGTGTTGTGGTCTTTAACCTTTTGTGCTTGACTGTGTTTTTCATCATTTTCCATTCTGTCACTTGGCCTTGGTGTGTGTGGGAGTGGTATCTACAGTCCTGTTGTCAATGTATACAGTTGATATTGCCTTCACTGATGTTGTTCTTTTTTCTCAACCCACAGGCCCCAGAAGAGGACGGCTCCATTGCTGAGGAATCTGTCGCTGATGATGCTCAGCCCATGTCATCTGGGGCTGAGCAGGAGGGCGGGGCGAGTGATGTGGGTCCAGGCCCAGGTCCCAGCTCCGGCATCCGTCGCCGCCGACGTCCTGCTCCACCAGAGACGGAGCTGGCGACCTGGGCCCGACGCGTGCTGTTGAGCGAACAGCGGACCCACATCGACAGCAACGCCCTCTACATGAGCGACAGATTGCGAGGGATGGAGCCGCTCCAAAAAAAGATCCTTCTGAGGGTCTTCAACAATGCCGCTGATGCTGCCGATGATGGGGCCCTTCAATGGGGATGCCACGTCCCCCCCCCATGCAACACAATGTATGGCCCTTTCCCCTGCTGCCCCATCTCGGCCCGTGAGAAGACCGGCCCCGCCACAGTCACCCCCCCCAACACGTCGTCGTTCAACAAGACGTCCTCGTACAGGTCGGGGCTGCCCTGAGAGGAGGGGGGATTCGGCATTGTCAGAGCCGACAGAGGAAGAATAATTTGGACACTAGTAGCCAATGCACAGAATTGGCTGTCTGGACTGTATAATTTGGACGATTATCCTTTGATGGTTTTTTATTCCTGTATGGCCTTTTGGGCTAATTTTATATTTATGTTGTCCAGGAAAAACTATAATTATTTGTTATTTAATTTTATCTCTCCAGGCTGGATTAAAAATTTTTTTACGTCACACAAATGTGTATTTATTTATGAATAAGGATTGTGGGGTTTTTTGTGGGTGAATGGTAGGGTGGGCAATTATAGGTTTCCCCAAGCCACACAATATGGGCCACTGCTCGCTGAGCAGGATCACCATCGGTTCTTTTGGAATGTCTAAGCACATTCCCAAAGGGATGTTGTGATGTGCCTAACATAGTTAGGTTATGTTCATGTTTGGCCACCAAATATTAGTGAGGTCACATGAAGGAGCGTACAACAAACTTACACCAGCATTGTATTGTAAACATACATGTGTCACAGACATTTGCCATCATACACAGAATGCTTTGGCCAGATGGGGCTAGCCAGTCCACACTTGTGATGGTCCCAATGTGGGACAGTATAGGTATTGTAGGCCAGATGGGGCTAGCCAGTCCACACTTGTGATGGTCCCAATGTGGGACAGTATAGGTATTGTAGGCCAGATGGGGCTAGCCAGTCCACACTTGTGATGGTCCCAATGTGGGACAGTATAGGTATTGTAGGCCAGATGGGGCTAGCCAGTCCACACTTGTGATGGTCCCAATGTGGGACAGTATAGGTATTGTAGGCCAGATGGGGCTAGCCAGTCCACACTTGTGATGGTCCCATTGTGGAACACTATAAGAAAAGAGCCCAACGGGGGCAAAAACAAAAAAAAAAAAGATTTTCACTTTTGCAAGGCAACAAGCCAACGTGTGAAAATTGTATGGTCCAACAAGGACAACTGTTTGTGAGGCCATGTTTGGCCAGGATACAATGCATCCATAAAATTCATGGATGGGATCCATGTTGTGGCTGTAGGGCCCCCAGCATTTCAGACAGCCGGCCAAGGTCCTGCAGGCCACGCTGTAGAGCCGTGGTCAAACAGGCGACAAATGCCTGATGGGCCTGGATGAATTCCTCCATGGTAGGGGCACCTGTATTGGGAGTAAACACACACTTTAGTACACAGTCGTCGCTGCTGATGGGTAGTCATGTCTGGCCACAACCATCCACTTACCCTGTTCCTCCAACTCCAGTTCACCATCAGAGGGGGAGGGAGATGGGGTCACGCTCCATCCATATGAACCCGCACGTTCTCCATCTGCAAAAATGGGGAACCAACATGGTTTACTTTGGCCCCAAAACTATTTATGTAAACAATGAAATTTAAGCAACAGTGTGCAGGGTGTCTGTGGCAACATAACACACTTACCACCATAGTCACTGTGTGGGGACATGGTCACCCCAGGACTCGCCAATGAGCTCGAGACTGTGGGAGGTGGTGTTACTCCCGGGCTGGGGCTCCGTGGCCACATTATGTGGTTCAGGGGCAATAGTCGTCCTGGGCTACGGGGCAAACCCTCCTCTGGCCCGCCAGGTACTTGCAGCTCCTCACCCTCCTGTGGGGAGGTGATGTGTTCCTCCAGCAGCCAGCCAGATGGGGACAGCTGGTCACACTCCAGCGGGCTGCCAGGTGGGGACTGGTCCTCCACGTCCTCTGTCCCGGTGGGTGAGGGCACGTCTGGCTCCTGAGGCCCGTGGGAAGGTGTTGACCCTGTGGACAAGGGTGCCACTTGAGGCTGATGTGGCGGGGTTCTTGATGGGCCACCTGGGGGTGGGGCATGGGGCCCTTCTTCTGATGAGGATTCAGCATCTAGTTGGAAATGTGAACAGAAAAGACGTGATAAGATCATGGCTACACATTGTTGTCCTACAAAGAGCTTGTGTGGCTATGTATTTGACGGCTAAGCCTGTGGTCACACACACACAGATATCTGGCCAGATATTGTTCACATTTCTCTGGTTGCAGTGAAAGCATGGACACATTGATCCATTTTGAGGGTGTCTACAAATGTACACGTGACCATGATTTGACTGCAAACACAGATCTGAAAACAATATGTGGCCATATATCTGTGTGTGTGACGCCAGCCTTACATAGCATCAACCAGGTGATGCTGGATGCATACACTCATGTTGTATGCATGGACTGTGCGTCTGAGACATTTTTAGGGCTGACTGGATGAGCACAACACTGTGAAGGTGTGTTTGATTGTGTAGCCCACACTGTACCTTGTCATATGTTTCCATCATTTTTGGTGTATTGTGGGACATGCACATGTGGCGGTGTGTGTTTTGGGGCAACAATTACTCACCACGCAGCCTGGCAATCCTGGCACGGATGTCCAGTATGCGACCCGGGCACTTATGCTTCAAGTCAGCAATCTTTTTTTGGATCGCTTTTACTGTCCTCTGTACCCCCAGTTGGCAGAGCAGGGCCCGCTGGATCCGCCGCACGGTGCACCGATTGCGCAGCCTGGGGTGCCGGTGGTGATGGTGTCCCCAATAGTCCCGACGGTCACAATGATCAATGAGGACGATCAGCTCCGCCATCCCCCACGTTGCGGAGCGGTGAACGGCTGCCATGACTGCTATGGTGTGGGCAGAGGCGGGGCTGGCACCTTGCAGGCAGACTGAAAATGAAACCAACGTCATGACGTCATTACGGCCGCTGTCGGGGTGATGCACCTTTATAAGTAGTCCAACGCGCAGTGACCCGGCCGACACACTTATGCGGCCCCTACACACTTATGCGGCCCCTACACACTTATGCGGCCCCTACTGCAGAAGACCCACAGTGCAGTCCGTACAACACGGCTATGATCTGTGTACTGAGTAAGGTCCTTCGATGTAGTATGGGATTGTGTGCATCTGTGTGCGCGCAGTGCCAGACCCGGTACACTTCTACGGCAGCTGCTGTACAATAAGCCAGAGCGGTACGTAACACACACTTGTGCACTGTGTCCAGCATTATTCGTTATCATGTGTTGAGAGGATGTGCACAATGTATGTAGATCATGAGCCATTTATGATTTTCCGTTCAAGTGTGTGTCCGCATAATTGTACTACTATATGATTGTGCATACGGCGCGTATGTGTAGTGCTGAAGGGACAGCTCATCCAAGATGGTGGGCTGTGAGGCAAGGGCCAATCATAACGCAGCATGTTCCACCAATGATCGCTGAAGGGGCGCGGTATCACGGAGCCTGGGTGACGCCTTAGCTACATTGCAGCTACATCGCCGGGTGTCCAAAGTTCCCTTCTGTAGCTTCTTTACACGCCGATACAGCTCGCTACAATCGGCGATGTAGCTTTCTGTTTATGGGCAGTGCACGGATACAGAGGTATCTGTGGCCGCCTGTGTCGTCCCGTCTTCAGACGCCGCTACTACGGGCGATATTGGCGCGACAAGCTACAATCGTAGCCTGTAGCGGGTTGTATGCATCCTGTTGTGGCGGCGTGTAAAGGTACCATTAGAGTCTTAAAAGTAAAGACTCAATATTTACTGTGTTGACTCTTATCTTACAAGGCATTGTTCATCACCAAACTACTCCTCAAAATTTTGAGCCCAGTTCCTTGGTTGAAAAGCAACCCAATGCCATAAATGATTGCAGGATTCTTTACTGCTAGTATGACACAGACCTCATGGTATCACTTTTCTTCTCCAAATAATCATTGTTCCAGATGTCCCAAACAGTTTGAAGGGGGCTTCATCAGAGGAAGTAACTTTACAGGAAGTAGCTAATTCTCTGATGAAACCTCCTTCAGATTGCTTGTGTCATTTAGACACAAGAGTTGGCATATATATGCTGTAACATATTTTTACTAAGTGAAAGTACATTATTATGAAATCACCTTTCAAACTAATCAATGCTTGTTTGTTTTCATAGGTCCCCGCCTATTCCTTTCCTGCCCAATGGATGTGGATGGATCCAAAGTATGGTATACAGACCTTTGGAATTACTCTGTCATACCATATCTCCTAGAAGCAGTGAGAGAAGGACTTCAGGTATAACGTCAATATACTAAAGTAACAGTGAATTTAGTTACAAAACTTTCACAAAGTATTTAAATGCCATAAATGTTTCTACATTTTTTCATGTTACACTCACAAACTTAAAGCGTAATAGTCATTTAAATTTTTATTTACTAATAATGTAGAGCAATTGATTTTAACCCATTACTTGCCAATTTAGCAATTTTCCTTTTCAAAAATTGGTGTATGAAAGCTCTCTGGGTGGAAGAATATTCAATTAACAACGACAATGACATGATTTCTTGTTTGAAACATTCATTTTACAAACACAACACAAAAAATTGGACCTAATTATAAAATCTTAGTAGCTAGAAGCAAAAGATTAGGCGTCCCAAAAAAGGACAATGGTAGATAATGGGTTAATAAACTTTCAAAAAAACTTCATTACAAAATTCTGGTTGAAAACATTCATAATCCTTCCACAAGGTGTCGCCAATGCACTGTGGGTAAAGCAGCCATATGTTAATTCTCAGTCAGATTTGTCTTCACAGTGAATGTGGAGCATGTAACCATATAAGGGAGGGGAAGCAATATCAGAATGTCTGGATCACTGCAAACTTCACTTTAATTTTCACAAAAAAGCATTATCTTAGCTGCTATGTGACCTATCATTAACAACCATCGTCAAATATAATCCTCATTGAACAATTGCCTCTAGAAGACATCTATTTAGTCAATTCAGTCCATCACTGTGTAAGGCCGGCTTCACACCACGGTGAAATTGATCCGGGGATGTCAGGGGTGAACCTGACAGCGCCAGACCAGATTTCGGCCCCATAGTATGCTATGGGGCCAGATGGAGCCGGATGGCAGCTATCTGCCATCCAGTTTCCATCTGTACGGGAGAAAAAATGCTGCATGGAGCATTTTTTTTTCCAGGTAAAAAAAGCTGATCCTCCCAGTCCGGTGCGATCCGGCGCCCCCTAAGATGGGGGTCTATGACGCCGAAGGGGACAGCTGGCGCAACAGGGGAAAGCTGGTGGTGCTGAAGTTCAGCGCCGGCTGGCGCTGAGCTTCAGCACCCGGCGTCTAGCTCGCGGGTGCGGCTCTGGAGATTGGGGCCAATTATCACACCAGAACCGCACCCGGGAGCCGGACGCTGGGTGTTGAAGCTCAGCGCTAACCGCGATCTTGAATTATCTTCAGCAGCTGCGGCTGCACACAGGACTGGAGGGCATAACTGGCCCTCTGGTTCTGTGTCCAGATCCGGTCCGGGCTGTCAGCCCCAGATTGGCTTTCACATTGGTGTGAAGCAGGCCTTAGTTATTCTCAGCATAGGAATAGTTGGAGAAAAGACAGCTAAGGCCCCTTTCACATCAGTGTGTTGCTGGTGTTTGCGGCCGATCCAGCAGGTGGTGGTACATCTGCCGGATCGGCCGTCTAACGGCTGACTTGTGGTCCGGATCCGGCAAGCCCCATGCTTTGTCTATGGGGCATGCGGTCCGGTGCGGCAAGTGCGGTTCTGTCGGATGTGACAGATCCGGCACTTCGAGCCACGAAAAAAAAACGCTGCTTGCAGCTTTTTTTTTTGCAGCCGCAAATGCCGCAAGTGCTGGATCGCGGCAATACCGCACTTGCTGCCAGCCCCATAGAGAATGCATGGGGCTTGCCGCAAGTGTACCACAAGTGCAGCTGTTAGGCCCCTTTAAGCGTTTTTTCAAAATTCGGCAGATTTGCTGCATTTGCCGCCTAACGGCCGCACTTGCGGCGCACTTGCAGCAAGCCCCATGCATTGTCTATGGTGCTTGCGGCAGGTGCAGCAAGTGCAGTATTGCCACGGTTCCGGCACTTGCGGCAGTTGCGGCCGCAAAAAAAAATACTGCTGACCGTGTTTTATTTTGCGGACACAACTGCCAGTGCCGGAACCACGGCTATACCGCACTTGCCGCACCTGCCGCAAGCCCCAAAAACAATGCATAGGGCTTGCGGCAGGAGTGCCGCAAGTGCGGCCATTAGGCGGCAGATGTGGTAAAACTGCCAGATCTGCTGCATTTTGAAAAAGCACTGATGTGAAAGGGGCCTTAGGCAGCAAATGCATCAGTGGGGTTTTCTGTCCAGATCTGCCGGATCCGGACAGAAACGCTATTGTGTTAGGGGCCTTCGCAAGGCATAGATGCCCAGATCCTGTTCAGCATCAGGAAATTGCAGACAAAAGGATGAGAAAATCCAGCACTGTTTAGTGTAAAAAAAAAAAAAATCAAGGTATAAGTAGAAACACATTTATTGGTAGAAAAAAAATCCATTTAAAAGAGTCAGCAGATTGAAAAGAAAACAAAACTGATGTGTTTCAGACACAATAAGTGTTATTCTCAGTAAAACCATAGCTGTTCTATGAAAGATATTCAGGCATTTCTTGAAACCTTCAGGGATCAAAGAACAAACAGCATTATGTAAATCAAGCAACATACCAGACAGGCTAGGTCTAAAGCTGTGTAAAAGAGTAAAGCAGGGTTAGATTATAAAAAACAAGGCAAACTCTGAACATCTCACAGAGCATTATTCAGTCCTTCATCCAAAAATAAAAGGAGTATAGCACAAACACAAACTTACCAAGACATGGCCGTACAGCTAAACTGACATCCCAAGTAGGGAGAACACTAATTAGAGAAGTAGCCATGGTCTTTCTCAAGATGCAGAAGAGATCCACAGTGAAGATGGGAAAATATGTCCACAGGACAATTATTAAACCTGTCCTTTATGGAAGAGTAGCAAGATGAAAGTCATTTTTGAAAGTAATCCATAATAAATACCGTTAGCAGTTTGCAACTAGCCATGTAGTAGACACAGCTAGCATGTGGAATAAGGTTATCTGGGCAGACAAAATCAGAGCAAAACATTTTGGGCTAAATGGAAAACACTATGTTTAGCCTAAGACGAACACTTCATATTACCCTGAAAACACCATTTCTACCATCAAAAACAACATCGTGTTGGTCAGGAAAATTGATCAGATTTGATGGGATGATGGATGGTGCCAAATGCTGAAGGAAAGTTAGAAGAGTTAGCAAACATTTCAGCCTATAAATCTGCAAAACTGGTAGAGACATACCACAAAAGACTTGCAGAAGTAATTGCAGCAAAAGGTGGTCCTACAATGTATTTACTAAGAGTGGTTTCACACTGTCGTATGCAAACGCAGCGCACCGAACGCAGCCAAACACTTACGCACATGCGTGCCTATGTTTAACATGGGAGCGCATGTGCCTGTGTTTGGCTGTGTTCGGTTGCGTTCGGATGCGCATAATTTGTGCGCCCTCCAAGCGCACTCCGAATGCAGCTTGTTGCATTTTTTGTGCGTTCGCGGGCACTTGTTTTATCTGCAAGTGTCCGCAAGCGCACAAACCACGCATTGAAGTCAATGGATCCGCAGTGTCCTCCACATGACAGCGCAGGAAAACGCTGCGGATTACATTGAAATCTCTCCCGGCCACCGGGAGATCAGCTAGAGCCTCCACTGATCTCCTGCCGGTGTCAGCGCGGGAGATTTGAAGAAACAGCTGTATAAATCTTCAGCGCCGACACCGAATAGGTGATGTCGGCACAGGAAATTTGAAACAGCGATCAGCTGTTTCTTATCTCCTGCACCAATATCACCTATTTGGTGTTGGTGCGGGAGATTTAAACAGCTGTCAGATCAGCTGTTTCTTCCAATCTCCCGTGCCGACACCGGCGGGAGATCAGCTGTGGCCGGGAGGAGGAGTTCTCCAGCGCTGATCTACGCCTCCCGGCCACCGCCGAGACAGCTGATTGGCTGGCCGGGCTGCATACTAATGTGAACGCATGCGGAGATTCTCCGCTGCGTTCACATTAATATGGCTGCGTTTGCACTGCATTTGTGTCTGCGTGCCATACGCATGCAGACACAAACACCAGTGTGAAACCAGCCTAAGGGGGCTGAATACAAATGCACATTACAATTTTCTGATTGATATTTTTTTTTTTTATATTTAGAAAACTATATGTCTATTTCTTGACACTTCAAAAACACTTCCTACTTTGTGTTGGTATATCACGTATAATCCCCAAAAAATACATTTAAGCTTTTGGGTGTAACATGAAAAATTTTGGAAATACTTTTTCAAGGCAGTGTAATGTGTTTTTAACTATACCTTAAAAACTATTTTTGGCAAATTGTGAACCCTTAGACAGCTCATAGATTGGTGGGGGATGGGTTCTAGGACCATCAACAATCACTCAACACAATCTATGGTGGTCTCCGGATTCAGACTCTCACCCATCTACAATGTGTTTAATTGGTCACAATATATCAAAAAGCTTTTAAAGACTCAGTTAAGCTTTCCAAAACTCTAGGGCGGTACAATGCATTGTGTGGACACTAGTTCACAATATGTACTCACCGCAGACTATACAAATAATTAATTCTTTACCTTTGCACATTTTTTATGATAAATTGGTGTCAATAGGAATAGTCAAGCAAAGGTAAGGGTGAGTACAATTCTGCAATATTGATCTTAATGGTTTTGCTATATAATATATTTTATTTTACAAAATAATGAGCAAATGATACACTAATTTAGGACACATTAGTTACTAATTGAAAAATATTTTCTTAGCTTACTATTAGGACCTGTGATATACATATGCATTACTTTTACAGATGTATGGTAAGCGAGCCCCTTGGGAAGATCCATCAAAGTGGATAAAAGATACATTTCCTTGGAATTCTTCGTCATCTCAGCATGAATGTCCAGCCTTACTTCAGTTACGGCCGGAAGATGTAGGGTATGATGGGTATGTCACAAGAGAAGGAACAGCTTCCAAAAATGTGCCAGAGAGTGACAAAGATGGAGATCCACTGGTAGGTTGAATAAAGTCATCACACTAAATTCTATTCAATGACAAATGTATAATGTTTTTTATAGAAAGAAAATGGTGTTGTGGCTAAACAATAATAAATGAGGGACATCTGATAATATGATTGAAAGAATATAATCTAGAAAATGTTATAGCACATATAGCACTGAATAAGACGTATTATTTATCTATGTAAGGCATTGATTAGAAAATGTCCGAACTAGTTAGAAATCACTGTTAGATAAAATAACTTTTTATTAGAATAACAATCATTTTTCACCAGTTTGATCTTTGTTGCACAAATATGGAACTAAGGCTGGGGTCACATTTGGACAGGTAATTGCAGTTAACGCATCCAGATCCAGATGCGGTAACTGCAATTGCCTTCAGACACATTTTGTTTTGTCAAAATGTGTCCTGTAAACCGGAATGCGGTAACCTGATTGCTCAGGATGTGTAATCCGGAGCAATCCGGTTACTGTATGCTTTGTTCATCCCTGCTGCCGCAGGGATGAGCAAAAGTTTAATCTTAATAATAGATGTGGGCAGCATGTTTTTAGGTGGTGCCCACCCTCTCTAGAGACATGCTGTCCACTCAGGTGGTCATGTGAGGGGTTAATGTGGCCATTTATAGTATTGCTGGCTATTGTCGGCATTTTCTTTTTTATGAATGAACCCGGCAGCTCAGCACTGTGTAGTAGATACAGTTCATAATGTACGTACTGTATGAGCCACTAGCCTTGGTCCTGAAAGCATTAACATTAGGTCTATGGGCAGCGCATCGCCATAGACCTAATGTTAATGCTTTCAGGACCAAGGCTAGCGGCTCATACAGTACGTACATTTTTATTTTAACTGCGGGAAGCAAGTGGAATCAGAAGGGTTGCCCTAGTAGTTGTCAATACCTTTAAACAGGTTGTGCAATATTTACAACTAGCTGTAGTACCCGGCTACGCCCAGGTTAATAAATAACTGATGTTAGCTATAATAAAATAGAATTTGAATATGTCATATTAATGACCTGTAAGAAAATAGAAGCTGATATGTGATTGGTTGCTATAGGCAGCCTAATAAATCTCCAGCCAACAGTAAACCCTCCCCCTGGCTGGGCAGTATATGTTACCTCACACACACACATAATAGACAGCTCATATGACTGACATCTGTCTTAATTCCCTACATGGCACATATGTTGCACATTGGCTGTTTTTAATCAGATGTTTATGTTTGGAAATTGAAGATAGCACACGTATGAGGCGAGTTGTGTGAGGTGATTTGTGCACATCTGTGTCTGTCTGTGTGGTGTGTGTGTCCCTGGTGAGTGCATGTGTCCCTATAGGGTGTGTATGTCCCTGTGGGGGGGGTCTGTGTGGTGTTTGTTTCTGTTGTGTGTGTCTCTTTGTGGTGTGTGTGTCACTGTGGGGTGAATGCATGTGTCCCTATAGGGTATGTATGTATGTGTGTCCCTGTGGGGGGGTCTGTGTGGTGTGTGTATCTGTGTTGTGTGTGTCTCTTTGTGGTGTGTGTGTGTCCCTGTGGGGTGAGTGCATGTGTCCCTATAGGGTGTGTATATTTGTGTGTCCCTGTGGGGGTGTCTGTGTGGGGTATGTGTGCCTCAGTGTCGTGTGTGTCTCTTTGTGGTGTGTGTGTCCCTGTGGGGTGAGTGCATGTGTCCCTATTGGGTGTGTATGTGTGTGTTCCTGTGGGGGGGGTTCTGTGTGGTATGTGTGTGTCTCTTTGTGGTGTGTGTGTGTGTGTGTCCCTGTGGGGTGAGTGCATGTGTCCCTATAGGGTGGCTATGTGTGTGTCCCTGTGGGGGGGTCTGTGTGGTGTGTGTGTCTGTGTTGTGTGTGTGTGTCCATGTGGGGTGAGTGCATGTGTCGCTATAGGGTGTGTGTCCTAGTGGGGGTGTGTGTGTGTGTGTCTCTTTGCGGTGTGTGTGTTTGTTCGGGTGCGTGGTGAGTATCCAATATTGGGGCTGCACCTTAGCGACTATACACTTGCTGTTACTCTTTGTGTGCGTGTGGTGTGTGTATACATGTCCCTGTGCGTGGTGAATATCTCATGTTGGTGCCCCACCTTAGTGACTATATGCTGGTATGTGCTGTTAGTCTTTGGCGCTATCATTAAGCTCCTCTCATTCACAACTACAACTGTCAACTGGTAACTGTGACTTTTTCCCCATTATGTAGATAGTGGCAAAATTGTTTGGTGAATTTGAATGCGCGGGGTTAAAATTTCACCTCACAACATGGCCTATGACGCTCCCGAGGTCCAGACTTGTGATTGTGCAAAATTTTGTGGCTATACCTGACAGCTGTCGATTTTCCATTCACGCTTTCCCCATTATGTAGATAGGGGCAAAATTATTTGGTGAACTGGAACGCGCAGGGTTAAAATTTCGCCTCACAACATAGCCTATGACGCTCTCGGGGTCCAGATGTGTGACTGTGCAAAATTTTGTGGCTGTAGTTGCTACGGTGTAGATGCCAATCACGGACATACATACACACATACACACACACACATACATACACACACACATTCAGCTTTATATATTAGATCTCTACTTGTTAAGGCCCTGTCACACACAACGACACTCCAGCGATCCCGACACCGATAACGACCTGCCGGGATCGCTGGAGCGTCGTTACCTGGTCGCTGAGGAGCTGTCAAACAGGCAGATCTCCCCAGCGATCAGGGCCATGGGAGCCACCTCCACATCGCTGAAGGCGATGTTACCAGCGTCCTCCCTGCTTAGCGCTGCCTGTAAGCAGGAAGGACGCTGGTAACTATGATAAACAGCAGGTATCCAGGCAGCGTGCGCTGCCTAGATACCCGGTGTTTATCATAGTTACTAGCGTCCTCCCTGCTTAGCGCTGCCTGTAAGCAGGCAGGACGCTGGCACCTATGATAAACAGCGGGTATCCAGGCAGTGAGATCACTGATGCGTGCTAACCAGCGGGAAACCAACGATCAAAAAATTACCCAGAACACTTTGCAGCGATCAGAGACCTCACAGCAGGGGCCTGATCGCTGCTAAGTGTCACACAGAACAACATCGCTGGAGAGATCATTATAATGTCACAGTTACAATGATCTCGCTAACGATATCGTTATGTGTGACTGGGCCTTTAGGCTATGTTCCCACAATGAGCTTTTGGTGATTTTATGATGTTTAAACCTTGTGCCATTTATACCTGCAGAATTTCACCATTTAATACAATTCTATATGGAAAAATCTGTGTATAAAACTCATCATATCCACTAGAGATATTGACATGTTGTGGATTTAAACACACGCCACAGATCAGTTTATGCTGAGTGAAAACAAAGCACAATGTGCATGAGATTTCAGTAACTTTCATCCACTTTGGTGGAACTTTAGGACATGGCATTTTTGACACAGCAAAAATATGCAGCACCAAAAACTCAGCCTTGGGTGGTTTTTCTAAAAGTGATAAATGAGTAATGAATTATTTTTATACCAAAATTTTTGAAAGTCAGTTAATAGCTATTTAAAGTGTTTCTAGTAGGCTATAACAGGATCAGCCTCCTTCCCCCTCTAGCACCTGATAATACAGTCCCCTGTTACTTTTCTGCAGAAGTTGTCTTCAGAGGATCAGTGTCCTTTCCATGTTGACACCTGACAATGCATAGTCCCTTATAACTTTTCTACAGAATGCAGCTACTCAGGTACGCTGCTGTTCTGTTGCAGTTGTCCTAATTCTTCCCTGATAAAGCAGGACAGGTAGCCATTTCCTTTGACTCTCTGCAATGGACAGGGGCTGACTTAAAAATGGAGGTGCGGGAAACCACTGGTCAGGAAATCCCTATTGAACCTAAATCGTGGCTACTACATATCCCGACCTCTGATAATTGGAAAGGGACTAGAGCACGGTTCTGCCATGTCGTTGCCTTACTAAGCAAGAAGATACTACTGCGAGGCTGACTGTCCACAACCTGTCCGGTGATTCCAGACTTGCTCCAGGCCCTAAAAGCGACTATGAGAATAGAAAGGATGGAAGCGGAGAGACAAAAAGATATGATGACGGGTAAATTCTTCAATGCATGGAAGAGTTTTATATTAAACAAATTGTCGCGAGAGGAACTGGAGCAGACAGTCTCACCGTTCAGACAATCTAAATGGTAACTTACTGAGGATCTAAAAGGAACGTTGGGAGCACTTAAGATATAAGGGAATTGGAAATATAAAACTATCCTGCACAAATAGATATTAGATGCCCACATGTTTTAACAATATTACGATTATATTAATATCTTAACTTACGCGAGCAGGGGTGAGGGCGAGTAGAGACGATCACTAATACCATATAACGGACGACTGTCCTGATTGAGCGAATTGCACAGATCAATAATATTGTTTGAGGGAATGGGTTTAGGGAATGATATGGAGGACAGGGTGGGAGAGGGTTCACTGAAATGTACTTTTTCACAATGTCTTTCGTTATAATTTTTGTTACGTCATGCTATGTTATGTTTGAAAAAACCAATAAAAAAGATATTTAAAAAAAAAAGCCATGGAGAAGGAGTGACTCAGCACTGTGTGTCCCCCAGTGTTCAGCTGACCATACACATTGCTTTATAGCTTTAATTTCAAGTGATGCTATATTGTGTAAATAAATGTCATATTTGTTCACCAAGTCATATTTTTTTAACTATCAAATTAAAACAAAAAAGTAAACTTTCACACTCTATACAATGAAAGTTTAACAGTAAAGTGACCCTTTTAAGATAAGTACAGATTACTCTGCAGCTAGGTTTAATAATTTATGACGGAACATGACATGTATAGTGGCATGTAAAAGTGTGGGCACCCCTGGTCAAAATTACTGTTATTGTGAATAGTTAAGCAAGTTGAAAATGAAATGATCTCTAAAAGGCATAACGGTAAGGATGACACATTTCCTTTGTATTTTATGCAAAAAAAAACGAAACATATTTTCGTCTTGTACATTTTAAAAATTACAAAATGGAAAAAGGGTTGATGCAAAAGTTAGGGCACCTTGTATGGCTAGTACCTAGTAACACCCCTTTTTGCAAGTATCACAGCTTGTAAACCCTTTTTGTAGCCAGCCAGGAGTCTTTCAGTTCTTGTTTGAGAAATTTTCATCCTTTCTTCCTTGGAAAGCTCTTTCAGTTCTGAGAGATTCCTGGGTTGCCCTGCATTCACTGCTCTCTTGAGATCTAGCCACAGATTTTCAATGATGTTCAAATCAGAGGATTGTAAGGGCCACTGTAAGACCTTCAGCTTGTGCCTCTTCAGATGCTGTATTGAGGATTTTGACATATGTTTATTATTATTATTTATTATTATTATAGCACCTTTTATTCCATGGTGCAAAAGGGGCATACATAGACAGGTGCAACAAACATGAGCAATGCAAGGCACACATAAGTACTGAAGGAGAGAGGACCCTGCCCGCGAGGGCTCACAGTCTACAAGGGATGACTGAGGATACACTAGGAGAGGGTAGAGCTGGTTGTGCGGCAGTTTGGTGGACAGGATCACTGCAGATTGTAGGCTTGTCCTAAGTGGTGGGTCTTCAGGTTCCTTTCGAAGTTTTCCATGGTGGACGAGAGTCTGATATGTTGGGGCAGAGAGTTCCAGAGTATGGGGGAAGCATGGGAAAAATCTTGTATGCAGTTGTGGGAAAAAGAGATAAGAGGGGAGTAGAGAAGGAGATTTTGAGAGGATCACATGTTGCATGTAGGTAAGTATCGGGAGACAATGGCAGAGAGGTATATAGAGAGGACAGATTGTGGATGACTTTGTATGTCATCGTTAGGATTTTTAACTGGAGCCTGGACAATAGGAAGCCAGTAAAGAGCTTGGCAGAGAAGAGAGGCTGGTAAATAGCGGAGATTAGTCAGGCCGCAGAGTTTAGGATAGCTTCGAGTGGTGCAAGGGTGCTAGAGGAGAGGCAGGAGAGTAGGAGGTTAATAATTGCAGTAATCAAGGTGGGAGATGATAAGGTTGTGCATGAGTATTTTTGCAGTTTCTTGGTCAAGGAATGTACGTATCTATGAAATATTTTTGAGTTGGAGTCGGCAGGAGGTGGCAAGGGCTTGTATCTGTAGCTTGAAAGAGAGGGCAGAGTTGAGGATTACCCCAAGGCACCGAGCATGGGGGACTGGGGAAAGTGAGCAGTCATTAACTTTGATGGATAAGTCTGGTAGAGGGGCAGAGTGAGATGGGAAAAAAATAATAAATTCTGTTTTTTCCATGTACAGTTTTATAAAGTGAGCAGAAAAGAAAGATGAAATAGCAGACAGACATTGTGAGATTTTGGTCAGCAAGGAGGTGATGTCAGGTCCAAAGAGGTAAATCTGCGTATCATCAACGTAGAGATGATACTGCAAACTATGGAACTCTATGAGCTGTCCAAAGCCAAGGGATGTAGATGGAGAAAAGTAGGGGTCCAACAACTGAATCTTGGGGAACACCGACAGGCTGGGGCGAGATGAGGAGGTGGTGTGGGAAAGGGAGACGCTGAATGTCCATTCTATTAGATATGATGAGATCCAGGAGAGGGCCAAGACTGTTATACCAAGAGATGCAAGAATCTTTAACAGGAGGGAAGGGTCTACAGTGTCGAAGGCAGAAGACAGGTCTTGGAGGAGGACAGATAGTGTTGCTTGCTCTTGGCAGTTAATATGTCATTGGTGACTTTAGTTAGGTCAGTTTCAGTTGAGTGATGCAGTCAGAAGCCAGATTGTAACCGGTCAAAGAGGGAGCAGGAGGAAAGGTGGGAGGACAGTTCAAGATGCTGTTCCAGCAGTTTTGAGGCATAAGGGAGAAGTGATATTGGGTGATAGCTAGACACAGAGGATGGGTGAAAGGAAGGCTTTTTGAGGATGGCTATGATTGAGGCATGTTTGAAGGATGAAGGGAAAACAGCATTTGTTAGTGAAAGTTTGAAGAAATGTGTTAGGGTTGGGATGAAGACTGTGGCGAGGTTGGGGATTAGGTGGGACGGGAGCGGGTCAAGCGTGCAG
>JARQOC010000004.1:350638917-350661138 GCA_033576535.1 Allobates femoralis | reverse complement strand
GCATTTTAGGGGTTTTGTTTTTGTAGTAAAGTAGGGGTAGTTGTCTTTTCTATGATGAAAGCGGGTTCCCAAAAAAAGCATTGTGATTTTAGAATAAAGGGTTTTTTTAAACCCCCTTAAAGGGGATCAATCCTATTTTAGAAATTTTCCCCCGGGTGTAATTTTTTGAGTTAATCTGGAACACATAAACCCAAATTTAGTGACCCCAAAAAGATTTTCATAATATTGGTTTTCATGTTAGTAGAAAACTTAGGATGAATTTTTTTTTTTCTTTGAAAAAAAAAGGGGGTTTTTTCCCACAGTGACATTTTAAAACCCCGGGGGGGGTTTTGGGGGTATAGATAGGTATTAAGGGGTTAAAAATTTAACCATACTCTGTTGGATCTACCCCCCAATTTTGGCCCCGATTCATTTTTATACTTTTCAAAAAAAAAAAGTAGTTAAACCTTAGTTTCAGTAGTTGAAAACAAAAAAAACAAAGGAAAAAAAAAAAAAATAAATGGAAGAAAATCATTCATGAACGTGTGGGGTTGTTCACTCCCCCGCAAAAAAAAAAACCAATAAAAAAAATTTATTTGACGGTATTGCTCTTTTTTTGTCAAATTTTTTTGGGGTTTTTTGTGTTTATTTGGGGGGGGTTTTTAAATTATGCAGGTGCCCCCCCCAAAAAATTTTTGTGGAAAAGGGGCGCAAAAATGTCAACATCTACACGTTATAAAAAAAAGTAAGGTTGAAAAAACCCCAAAGCCCCCCCAAAAATTTAAAGGGAAAATTTAAAAAATTTTATTAAATTTTTAAAATTTTTGAACATTTTTTTAAAAACCCCAATTAAAACAATGCACAGATCCCCCCCCAAAGAAGATCAGAAAAAAAGGGGAAAACCTCCATCGAGATAACGTATACAAAAAATAGGAAAAAACAAAAGCAGAAAACAAGGTGGTTAAAAAAAAAGTGTAATGAAAGGGGATTCCACAAAAAAAGGAAAATGAGGTATTGGAAATTTCCAAATTGGGGCCCCCAAAACATTAAATTCTATAAGTGCAGAAAAAACCTCCCCCGGGGAGTAAACTTATAAAAGAAAATTTTCCCGGTAGGAAACAACAACCCCCCTTTTTAAAAAGAAAAGTGGGAAAGTTGAAATGAGCTCCCCCAAAAACAAGAGTCTTTCAATAAACGACAGCTTCCCGGGGTGTGGGGGTTTAATATAGGGAACATGGGGGTTAAAACCCCAAATTTTTATGTTTTTAATAAAGTTTATAAAAACTTGGGGTTTCCCCTTTAATTTTGGGTTTCCCCCCCGGGTTTAAGGGGGGGACCCCCAAAAGTGCCCGAAAGCACCAATTTCTTCTAATGGGGGCCATGGTGTGCGATGCCCCGGGGCCCCCCTTTGCTCCCCTATGTAAATTTTGCAGGGGATGCCCCGCACAAATCCCCCGTTCGTCCGCCCCAAAAAAAGGGAATGTTGTTTTTGGTGCAGCCCCTGGGTGTTTGTGCTAGCCCCCTTTTGGAAAATTTTCAATTGGCAGTGATGGGGGCACACGGTGGGCGCGCATCGTGCGCCCATTATAAAGATAGGGGTTACGGTGTTGGGGTCCCCTTGCGGTTTCCCCCCAAAGGGAACGTGTGGGGGGGAAAAAAATGTAAAGGTTTTTTTAAAATTTTTTTTTAATTTTGGGGTGTTGTTTTTTTGGTTATTTTCAACGCTTTCTCTTTTTTATGAACATTTATTGTCTTTTGAAACGTTTAAACATGGGGCATGTTTTTTACTTACAGTTTGTTTGTTTTGGTTTTTCTTTTTTTTGGCGTTAGGGAAAGAAGGGGGCCCCTGTTTTTTGAGAGGACTTTATATGAAAAAACCCCCCCCCTTTGTGGGTGTTATGATACCCCGGGCCTGCTGGGGCCCCTTATTTTTTTAAAAACCCATAAAATTGCATCGCTTGGGTGTTTAATTTGGGGTCACCTTGAGTGGGGGCATGCTTTTTTTTTTTGATAAAAAAATTTTTATAAATATATTATTATTTATGCACAATTTTTTTTTATTTTTTTTTGAGGGTATCCCCCCTTTTTGTTTCTTTTTTTGAATTTATAGTGTTTAGACCCAGTATTAGCCCTAGTTTTTTCCTTAGTATTTAAAATTACAATTTTTAAAGGCCCCCCGCCTTTCTTTTTTCAAACTTTTAGAAAACCACGGGGTGAATTTTTGGGGCCCAAAATGCTCCTTGAAATTACGATTTTTTTTTTAAAAATGATTAGTATGTCTTTCAACGGGAAAAACTCTTAGACCTTATGATTTACCCCATGAGTATTTTTGTGTTGCACCTTAAAAAGAGCCCCTTTTTTAGCCCTAGATAAACCCCCCCCGTGAATTATTTTCAAAGGGGGGGGATTTTTTAATTCGTAGATTTCAGTGGTGTCATGATGTCCTGTTTTTTTCTTTTTTAATGTTTCAATTTTTTTCTCGTGTATTTTTTTTATTACTTAAAAATAAATTTATGGACATCTTTTTGAGTTTTTTCCTTTGTGGATGGGGGGGATTTATTACGACTTGGTGGAATTTAGTAATTTTTTTAGAAATATATTTACTTAAAAAATTGGTGATGTGTTCAATATTTTTTAATTTTGAATGTAATCATTACTACAACTTTAAATGGTACCTTTTACATTTTCCCCCCATCAGAAATTTGACTCAGATGTCCCCCCAAAATAAATGGTTTGGGGGGTGAACTGAGGTTATTTTAAAAAAGTGTTTAGAAGTTCCCCCTTTTTGAGTCTATGTTTATTTGGAAAAGTATTCCCCAAACATTTAGTGTCTGGGCCCCTTAAAACCCATTGTGACCCGGAGAGGAGGCTGAAAAATTGGACCTGATATGAGTATGTAACTACATTTACCCCCAATACGTTGGGGTGGGGGTTTGAAATTTTTAAAATGAGTTTTTAAATTTTTAGCAAAGTGTTTTTAATTCGCCATTAAGAAAAAAGTTTTAAAAAATTTAAAAAAATGTTATTTGCTAGAAACCCCAAAAGGATTATATGCCATAATTTCAGTAAAATTGGGGCCCCCCAAAAGCAAAAACCCAGGGGTCCCCAACCTGTACTGGAGTAATGTAGCTTTGGGCCCGTGACTGGGCTATGATGTTTTTCCGTTGGTGCAAAACAAGGCTAGGCAGTTTGAAAAGGTCTCAAATTAATTTTTTGGGGCCCCCCGGGGGAAAACCGATTGAAGGGGTAAGGGAAAAACCGGATCTTGGATATTTTTTTTTGGATTCTGTGGAAAACTTCTGTCCCCAAACATAATAGGGGCCGGGGTTTCCCAATGTGGGGAGTGGTGTGGTGGTAAAAATTTTTGGTTAATTGGGTAGTGACCCTTTTTCACATTGGGTGTGATCTGAAGGTAAAAATTTGAGGTCCCTACTATTGCGAGAATACAAAGGTGTGGTTTTTTTTATTTTCAAAATATCTTTATATCACTCATTGCCAAGAAAAAGAAAAAATAAAAAAGGAAAATATTGTACATTTGGGTTTATGGGGAAACCAAAAATTATTAAAAATTGTGATGCCAAATTAATATTTGATTATTTTAATTTTTCTAATATTGGCTGTCACTATAATTTTTATAAAAAATTTATTGAAACATACAGGTCTCATTTAACCTTTCCCCTTTTAACTTCTTTTTAATTGGAGGAAAAAAAGTGAGAAAGAGAGATTTATGGCCCCTTTTTGTATTGGTGGTGTAAACCCCAATAAATCATTTTAAATTAACACCCTGCATTCAGTTTTTTTAATGAAAAAAAGGGCTGAAGGCTGTTTTCTTTTCACAGATGAATAATTTTTAACAAAGAGGATTGTTTTGCAAGCGGAAGGACTATGCCTTGTTTTTCCTTTTTGAAAAATTTTAAACACTTTGATCGTTAAGAAAAAAAGCTTAGTGTCAATGGTTACTACCTAATGAAAGAATGGGTTTTTTGGGGTAAAATATCCTTTGAGCTTAGGTAATATTTATTTTCTTTTTAACAGTAGATGTAAAAGGGTTTTAAGAAGCGCCAATTTTTCAAGTGGGCAAAGCTGGACAGTGATGGGAAACCCCCACAAGAAATATCTGTTGAGTAATCTCTAAAAAATATCTAGATGGTGTATGGTCAGAAAAAGTTTTTGGTCGTGATCTGCCCTTTCAGGAGCGACAATGCAAAATACCCCAATAAGTGTGGTAGAGGTGATTGGTCTGAAATTAAAAGAGGTTATAAAAAAAGTGGTGTTGAGTTGTTTTTTTAAGGATTTGAAGAATGAAGCAATGGAATTTTATTCAATGGAAAAGGGAAGATAGGGGCAAAAAGAGATTATTTTTAGCCCCAAAATGGAATGGTTTTGTTTTTTCAAAGGTTTTTAAACGATTTTTTTTATTTTGTGTTTTTTTTTTTTTGAAAATTTGTATACTTTGGGTGTTTTAATCCCCTTAAAATTTTTTTTTTGCATTGTGAGGTCAATGATAATTGGGGAGATTGTTGTGTATCCCCATAAGTATGCCCCTCAAAAAGAAAAAAGTATTTGTGAACTAGAAGAAAATTATTGGGGTATATGTAAATGAATTTTTAAAAGAACTCCCCCGTACAATTGAACCCCCGGGTTTGGGCACTTGCTTAAATTTCCCGAATAGGTGTTTTTGAAACCTGTCCCCCTTTTAAAGATTTTTAAAATTATAAGGTTTTCCCCGGGGGGATGTTTTATGTGAGATTGTGAGGAAGAAAAAAGCAGGAAAAACGAAAATTTTAAAAATTTTGGTGCTGTTCATTCCCCTTTAAAAAGTATTTAAAAGGGTTTTTTTTTTAAATCAAAATTTAGATTCCGTGAGTGTCCCCCAATTTTTTGTCCCCTTATTTTAAATTTTTTTGTGCAGGTCTAAGTTTGCGTTTTTTTATAGATGAGAACAGTAAGACTGACACTCTGATGTTGTCTTAATTAGAAATACAGGTGAACAAAGAATGTTACCATAATAAAAGTGGAAAAGGTGGTTTGAAAACCTTCAAATTAGTTTTTTCTTTAGTTTTCGAGAGACATTTTGGATGATCTCCCAGCAGAGCTGGGAGCACGAGATGAAGCATGAGCACAATTGGATTATTTTTGCCCCCTCCTGTGTTTATTTTTAACATTTTTGGTTACTTGTTTAGAGTTGGGTTTTCAATGTCAAGTAAGATGAGGCGGTGTAGAATTTTAATATAATTGGGTTGGTTTTGCACGTGTTTGGGTGGGTGATGTATATAGATATCATGACCAATAACAATGCCTTGCACATGCAAACAAAACAAGTTTGTATTTAATTTGTTGGTGTTTTTAAATGACTAATACATATGTTGTAAACAAATCTAAATGAAAACTGTTGAGGCTGTTTTATTCCAGTGTGTTATCCTGCATTTATAACTATGCAGGCAATACAATGCTACATCGGCATATTATAGAAAAAAAAAACTATTATGGAGCCAATACATTACAAGGAATTTACAGGTTTAGAACAGATTGCATTAGGTCTGATTCATGGTCCATTGAGAAATGCAATGAATCAACACAATAAAAGACGTAATTATATAAGGGTATGGCATTGTGTAGAAAACATACAACAGGAGCTACCTTCAATATTGTAACTGGTGCACACAACACTCGTGGCCACCATTTGGTCATTACTGTAATTTTCTACAAGGAGTTCAGCTATAAGCTCTTTTCTAAGGCAAGTTATCTACACGGTGCTATTGGCCCATTGAACAATCTTAATTATGTCGTGGATGAGCAAACGCCACATTAATGTCATGGATAGAAATACAAGATATACATCTAACGGCTCTATACACAGTATCTTGTCTTAGTTCATGTCACCTGGACAAAACTGTAAGTCTTTTCCTGACGTCTCTAACATGCACATCAGACATAACCATACATAGAACTCCCTGCAATACATCTCAAATGAGTAATGTCGTTTACAAAAAGAAGAACAATGTTTGTGAAACATTTGTTGTATACATTTTATATTTTGTACATTTTTGATGTAACATATCATGTAAATAGACAGAGCAGTGAAATAATTCATCTGAAAAGTTTTGTAGTCTTTGTAAAGCCCTTACAATATGTTTTGGTGTAATCAGAATCAATTGAATGATGTATTTTCTATAAGTTGATTGTTCTCCTAGCTTGTAAACCAGCTTGCATCTATTTTTTGCAGATGTGCGCAGTGTAACTGTTAATTATTACTTTGACATTAAAGTGGAATTATTTATTGAATTGTACATTGTTTTCTTTTTCCATACTAAAACAATATATGCTGCTGCTATTCCAAGAGGTTCTTCTTCAGAAACCTATCCCTAGTAATACCTGGAAACAATGGGGATATATAAAACTTACTATGAAAATGCATTAATCTAAATACTATATATAATAATTTCAGAACTGAATGTAATATTAATAGTATTTTATTAAAATTTACAGTCTATTCAAGCACATTTCCAAGGCCATCTAGCACCCTTAAAGAAGCTCTCCCGTCAAAGTTGTTATCCTTTTAAACTATTGCAATCATCATTTTAAAAAGCAATGTGCACTTTTAATTGCTCATTTTTCCCTTCTACCCAGTTCATTCTTCTGTTTTCATTGGGTCTATGACATCATGTAATTATAGACAGAATGTCTGATACTTCTAAGCTACAGTGCTGTGCAAATTAATTGGGACAAAGCATTTTTTAAGTAAAATCGTAAGTTGGTTACCAATCAGTGATTCAAACCAGTTTAACTGCTTTGAACAGGTATGAGTGTACAACCTTGAGTAACAAAATGTGGTTTGACTGGTTTTAGTCAGAAAATAACAGCTAGCTTCCCCTCAGCTTCAGTTGAGAGCTTGTTTTGTGAGGAGTGGGTAAGTGTACTTTTTCTCTCAGTGTGATTCGTGCTGTAAAAATGGATGTTACTCCACGGAAGAGGTCTAGAATTATTACTGTTAATGAACATACAAGTCTGACTGTAAGAGAAATCTCTTCCACCGTTGGTATTGGAAAATCTACCATTTCAAGAATAATTTGCACACACAATGAAATTGGATCATTTTTCCAAAATGAAAAAGGGAAATGTGGAAGAAAAAGGAAAACGACACCAAGAACTGATAAAACACTTATCAGAAATACTAAAAACTAATGCAAGAAAAACAAGTAAAGACTTGCTTTGTCCAATTAATTTTCACAGCACTGTATATGTAGAAACAGAAAATCCATTTCTCCTGCATGAGTCACTGCAAAAGTCAATGGGGAGGATTGAAACAGTGGATCAGGAGTTAAAGATGTAGGAACAAGAGATTTCCTGTTCCTACATTACAGCAGTGAAAAGACAGAATTTACTGGGTAGGAAGGCAAAATGAGCAATATGAAGTATGCTGTTTGATGATTGCAATTAATAAAAGAATATACACTTTGACAGGAGTGTTTTTTTGATTAAGTATATTCTAGTATATGGAGTAGGTAGTAATAACTTAATCATTCTTTCTCACTGAAGCTTTCATTATCTGTGGAGTATTTATTTCCAGTTTTATTTGAAATGCCAGTATCCCCCAAATGATAAACGTTTTGTCAATGTCTCATTAAAGAAAAAATTACCACATAACACCATGTAAATGACATGACTCTTCATGAATTGAAAAGTACACTGTTAGAATGGGAGATTCATAAGCCAACACAGCATTTTGAGACTCTGACC
This sequence comes from Allobates femoralis, assembly GCA_033576535.1. Classification (NCBI taxonomy): domain Eukaryota; kingdom Metazoa; phylum Chordata; class Amphibia; order Anura; family Aromobatidae; genus Allobates; species Allobates femoralis. The sequence goes on along the minus strand of JARQOC010000004.1, from coordinate 350,653,419 downwards.
ACTATGGCATTACTACAGTTACCATTGTGTGAAGGTTTTGGGCCTGCAGGGTTTGCACCACCAGAAAGTTCACAGATCACAGTTTTGTCCTATCCCAAGCTGCAAGACAAAAGGAAGAAGAAAATAGCATGTTATTATTGCTTATAAGTACTATTGTACTTTGTACTAAGTGTATTATTTAATGTACGATTATACTTGTCATTAAACAACACTCCTGCTTCCACCAGTTCATCAGGAACACACCTACTGCTCTCACCAATTCGACATGAACACCACTCACGGCACACGTACCTCAGATGCTGCTGTAAAAGGGGACTCCACTTTCCACACTCACATATCATAATTGGTTGACAATGAGTTAATTGCACCCGACAGCCAGTTCTTACATCCACGCCACAGTTTTCACTGCCATAACTCACCATTTTGATAGACCAGCAAAATACCTGTACTGGGTAACACTAGCGTACAAAATCCAGCTTTCCCATGCATCTGATAAGTACTCTTCTTACACTCTGACATACACAAGGTGAAACAACTTAGCTACACTCACTTTCTGTAAGGTTTGTGGGTACGTTTTGGGCCCTATCATATGCTGAATTTGTGGTGCAGATTTTGAACCTCCATAATCTGCACCTACTGTTAGAAAAACGCACCGAAACCATCCGTGTCCGCATGGTGCGTTTTCGATGCAGATTTGCTGCATATATGAAGGTCCTTTGTGTCTATTTCAATAAAGATTGGATACTTTAGTAAAAAAAAAAAGAGAAAAAAAATATATAAAATTCTGCTCCCCTCCCTTCAGCACTATCACTACCTGCAGATTTTAGTGCAAATTAGGCTCAAATAAGCAACACATACGCATCATGTGAACATTTCTGAGTATGTGCTGCGTATTTTGAACTTACATGGAGATCTAAGGGTGAAAAATGCAGTAAAATCCACAATAATTGACATGCTGCAGATTTTCCTGCAATCAAATAAGCAGCGGATCCGCAGCGGAGAAAAAAATGCACAATGCAGATAGGATTTCTCAAATCCCATAGACTTGGCTGGGAAAATATGCTGCTGCAAACTTAGTGCGGATCCACCCCAAATACGCGATGAAATATGCATCATGTCAATGGGTCCTTAGAGCAGCAAGGAACAAACATTACATGTCAGAATATATACTGTACAATAGAAGTACTGTGCTTAAAAAAGGTCACATGAAATGGAATAATAAAAAGACATGCATACAGGCTAAACAGTATAACATAGGAGGGATAAAATATAGTTAAGTCTTACGTATTGGTTCCATAAGAGAGGAGAAAGCCACAGAAAATATGGACAGATCTGCACTCATTTCTGCTTGAGGGTTTAAATATATTTATTAGCTGAAATGTTATAAAGTGTCTTTCCAGACCCCTCATTCCTTTGTCTGTTGAGGTCAGAGGAGGACAGTTGATAAGATTCAATGTTAATCCAGTTTTTTTACCATATTTATGCAGTAGGCCATATGTTCATCCAGGAACCTCCTAGAAAAACAATATGGCAGTCATCTTACTGAATATCCTTGCAATAGAAAAAAACCTTAAAATATTGTTTGATCTTGTTCTGTCTATGGAGCACAGTCAAAATGGCTTCATAAGATGATGGATCTACATTTACTACCTATTTGCTAGTGAACATATACAGGGACACATCTGCTGGCTCTGAGAGTTATCCAACATTGACAGCCACTTGTTAATTCCTCTGTAAACACACTTCATGCTGTTTCAATTACCTGTTCACAGCAGGGGGTGCAGGAAGAGATCAAAGCGCCTTAGATCTGTATAATTATAACTACATTTATGGCCGCACTCTTTTAAATTTCTACTTAACTATACATCTAAGGCTGGTTTCACATAACGATTTTGTGCCTGTCCGTGGGATCCGACTTTGAAGGGGGACCCCATGGACAGGCACGGATCCATACGGATCCCTGCAATCGGATGGCAAATAGCCATCCGATCTGCAGGATCCGTGTGGATCCTGCGGTCCCCTGTCTCTCCCTACTCCTGCCTCCTCCATCTTCTTCCCTCTCCTATGCTACTCTGTCCCCCCGCTATTCTTTGCTGTGCCCCCGCTATTCTATCATCCTCTATCCCTATCCTGTCCCCTGTCCTCTCCCTGTGTGTAAAAAAATAAAAAAAACCTCCTCCCGGAGTATACATCACCTGTCACCGGCTCCAACGCTGAAGGACTGAAGGACCTGTGATGATGTCAGAGTCACATGACCCGGTCAGCTGAACGGGTCTCTTACATCATCATAGGCTCTTCTGCCCTGATCGTGTGCAGCTTTGGAGCCGGTGACAGGTGATGTATTCTCCGGGAGGAGGTTTTTTTATTTTTTTACACACAGGGAGAGGACAGGGGACAGGATAGGGATAGAGGAGGATAGAGAAGAGGGGGACACAAAATAGAATAGCGGGGGCACAGCATATAGAATAGGAGAGGGAAGAAGATAGAGGAGGCAGCAGCAGGGAAAGACAGGGGATATGGAGCCGACATCGGATCCGAGGTGAGCTTGGATCCGATGTGCATAGGCTCCCATGTTGTGGGCACTAGGATCAGCCTCGGATCAGCAGTGATCCGAGGCTGTCTGATGTGAGTCACGGACACAAAATCGTAGTAGGCTACGATTTTGTGCCCGTGATTACATCGGATGGGATCGGATGGTGCCAAAATCGGATGCTAATAGTGGCACATCCAATCCCATCCGATTCCCATAGGGGAACATGGGGTCCGATTTCGGATCCGATTGTATCCGTATTGGAACGGATACAATCGGATGACCGAAAATCGTCATGTGAAAGCAGCCTTAGAAATATATCGGAAGTCTAACAATACTAAACTTTTACTTACTGTTCTTTGCATATGATTTTTCAACAGTCTCATTATTGTCACAGACAGGATTATAAAGACCATGACTGTTAACACCTCTATACACATCACAAAAAAGACAGTATAAAAAACGTCGAAAATTACTCTGCTATATAAGTAAAAGAAAAAACCAAGTGCAAAAAAGTGTTAATAACAGGTTACTTAGTTAATATGTTTTTTGCAAAAAATGTACGAAAGCCGTTCTACCACATCACGGTGACCCTTTATCAGTCCCTAAAGCGAACGTATTTAAAATATCATCTAATGTGAACACACCTCAAAGATGCAGGATGCAACATGGCCAGAATCCATTATGGGCACAGGGTAGAAACAGCACTTATTATGTCTGACTCAGTAAGGAAGGGATGGGGCACTTCCCATCTTGCATAACAAGAAACTAAATGAATGCTGATAACTGAGCCAGAACACAACATGAACAGGTCTGAAGAACCATGTTCACACCCCCAAGTATCTATATCACAAAAAAGACAGTATAAAAAGCGTCCAAAATTGTATTCTGGCTCAGTTATCAGTATTAATTTAGTTTCTTGTTATGCAAGATGGGAAGTGCCCCTTCCTTACTAAGTCAGACACATACAGTGCCTTATGAAAGTATTTGGCCCCCTTGAACTTTTCAATCTTTTGCCACATTTCAGGCTTCAAACATAAAGATATAAATTCAAATTTTTTTGTGAAGAATCAACAAGTGGGACACAATCGTGAAGTGGAACGAAATTTATTGGATATTTTAAACTTTTTTAACAAATAAAAAGCTTCCCCACCCCTTCCTTACTGAGTCAGACACATAAGTGCTGTCTCTACTCTGTGCCCATATTGGATATTTATCAGTATACCTCTATGCACAGTAGACAACACAGAATCCACCGTTCCTATAGATGTGGATTACATCTCATCTCCTCCATCTCACTTTACAATGGCTTTTGACTAAAGAACAGCCTAAGGCTAGGGTCAGACTTGCGTCTGGCCCTAGCCTGACACACCGTTAAAAATGTAGAATCTAATTTTAGCCTAATAGACTGGCTTTGACCAGGAAACTTAGAATCTGGCGGCCTGAGCACATAGCGTTAATGGAGTGTCACACTGCACTCAGGCTTCCTCTACATTGCTAATGCTTACCCCCTGCACAGGGCAGCCAGCCACTTCACTGACAAGGGCTGGATATGTGCTTTTGATCAGCGCTCAGGAAAATGCTGCAGACCACGTTTCCAGTGCAGTGATCAAAAATGCATATCCGGCCTTTGTCAGTGAAGCGGCCGGCTGCGCTGTGCGGGGGTAAGCATTAGCAATATATAGGCAGCCTGAGCACAGCGTAACACTCCATTAATGCTATGCGCTCAGGCTGCCAGATTCTAAGTTTTTAACGGGTCTGACAGCCTAAGGGCTAACGCTAATGTAACCCTAGCCTAAGACTCTCCTTTTCCTTGTCAAAGCCAGTCTATTAGGCTACTAAAAACAACAAGAAGTATGAATCTAGAATAATATTTAGTGGCTAGTTTAAAAATGGCAATATTTTTTGTAGTTCTCTTTTTAAAGATCCTTAGGATATGTCATCAATACCAGTTTGATGTAGGTGTGACACCCAATACTTCCACTTGGTACAGTGGTTCTCCCACTGCTGCAATTTAACTGAACACAGTTGGATCTGGGGTGCCTCTGTGTTACCACTATACAGTTGATGGAGCTGTGCTTTCCTGCTCTATAACTAAGCACATATTGCTGCTGGCACCAGAAACAGCTGATTGCAGGACTATCGGTGTTGTGCCTCCTGGCATTGATAACCTCTCCAAGGGATAGGTCATCAAAATGAAAAGTACAGTATTAAAGTACACTACAACCCCTATAATCATTTCATGACCTTTAACGTACACAAACGTCATGGTTGGGAAGGAGTTCCTGACCTATGACATATGGGTAAGTAATGACTATTATGTTACCACTGAGACTAAAGACACAGTGAACACATGAATGTGCCTGCTAAATATGACAGCAAGGTATCAGGACCTATCGACGGGTGTACCGTATTTTCTGAACTGCCATTCACAGAGATTTCAATTGAAATTGCCTGAAATATTGATGTCCAGCTATGATCAGTGCTATTACAACATAGGTGACTGCTAGGAGATCGCAGCATCAGCAGCGCCCTTGTTGATTGGTGTGACTGGATAATAACGTCAATCATTGAGCAGGAGCGCAGTCTGACCTCACAATTACTGCTCTGCTCCACCTCACTCTAGTTTAGAGACATGTGCATTATCGTCATTCTGCTGCTAATCTGCTGGGACTTGTGTTACCACAGACTATTTTAGCCTGTGCCACCACTTTTGCTGTTGCTGATTAATTTCCTGAAGAAAAAAAGAATGATGTTCATGACCTGATCCTCTCCTGTTCCTGTCCTGTGGATGTTCTGTTTCTGTACCCTGTTTTTCTCTAATCCACTCTAATCCCTCTCTCTCCCCTTTTTCCCCCTTAACCCCTCTTCCTAACTGTTTTGCCAACCCCCCCCTCTGCTGTTGAGCGCTGATCACTACGGGATCACTCAATTTTTTGGCAGTTTTTTCTCGTGTGCACCACATCTGTGCATGCGTCCTGCAGCCAATGAGTGGCATCCAGGCTAACTTTTGGCCAGAACCTTTTTTTGTTTTCCTGTCCAGTTTTTTCCCACCCTCTGCACCACATCTGTGCCTGCATCCTGCAGCTGGGGAGTCACTCGTCAGTGATGCACATTACTGATCCGCATCTATGTTCACTTTTGGCCCAGACTTTTTTTCCACTGTCGATTCCACCCCACACATTTTGCACCACCTTCATGAGTGCTTCCTGCAGCCATCTCACTGATCAGCATTGGGGCTCACTTCTGGTTTAGGACTTTTTTATGTGCATAGTCCACCCTTTTTGCACCAGCTCCATGAGTGTGTAATATAACCACTGAGCCTCTGATTGATCAGTGATGCACATCACTGATCATCATCCGGTTGTTATATTTTCATAAAGAAAATCAAATAACAGAAATAATTTAGATTAGTTGATAGGGCTAAATTAGGGACAGTAAAAATATATTGCAGAAATCACCATCTACTACAGTATTTTTTACTTACATAAAATTAGAATTAGCGTTGGATAGTAAATTATATAAAAAAATGAATAAAAAATGTATTATTAAGATTAGTTGATGGGGTTAATTAGGGACAGAGTAATCCACAGTAAAAATATACTGTATTAATCAGGGTATACAACAGAATTTTTTAAATAAAATACAATGTGATTTACACACAGAGTTAGTGTCAGTATAGTTGCAGATGTTCAGTAATTTTTTTGCACTACTGTCCCTTTAGGAATCAGTTTCAGAATTTTTGTGGAAAATTATTGTAGTAATTATACTACAGATTTTTTTTCTACTAATATATACAATTAATATCAGATAGTTGCGGGCGCTCAGCGATTTTTTTTTTACAGTCGTCCATTTAGGAATTTCTGTTTCAAAATCTTAGTGGAAAATTTTTGTAGTACTTATACTACTGTTTTCTCTCTACTACATAGAATTATGGTTAGTGTAATGCTATGTGCCCATGCTGCAAGTAATACTCATCTTCTGGCAGAAAAACACACCCTGCATTGTATTTGGTGCATTTTTGTTCATTGCACTTTTTGTTAATGATGTCAATGCCTGGAAGGGCTGAAAAATGCACCAAAATATTGTTTCTGCACCAAACACTCAAGGAAAAAAATGCAATGTTGGCACAGGACTTCTGAAATGTCATAGACTTTGCTGGTGGTCAGGGTTGGCATGCAGATTTGTCAAAATATGCATAAAAAAAGCAGTGTGGGCACACAGCCTAATTTAGTTGGGGGTGCTCAGTAATTGTTTTTACTGACATCTGTTTAGTAACTTTTTGTTTAGTGTACCAAATTTTTACATTCTCCTTTTTATTTTATTTTATTTTTTATTTCTATATTCTTATCTTCTATTGTTTTTATTTATTTTTTTTCCTCTATTTTAAATGTAATAAAAAAATGTTTTTACCAAACACACACCTAAAAAACAACAGACACACACACCACCCATGTGAAAAATAAATTGTCCCTCTCTACCCAAAGATGGTATTCAGCCAAGGGAGCATATGTTTTCCTTGCCTCTGACACTGATGCTGATGAAGAGGATCCCAACTTCCTCTATTGTTCCTCCATATCTTCCTCCAGTGAAAATTAATCCTCATACAGACACCCCAGGAAAACATATTAACTAGAACCCACCTTTAGGACTTAACCCCTGAAGATTATGAGCCTCAGATTCCTGATTTTGTGACCCAATTGGAAATACAAATTGACACTGCTGGCCTCACATATTTTGACTTTGTTGAAGTCTTTTTCTCTGAGAATTTTTTGATGGAGACAAAGTTATACGTCCAACAATTTTTTTTCCCCATTCTCCACTTTCATCATTTGCTAACTATATTCTTATAGGCGTAATATATGAGGTTTTGGGGCCTTACCTTTTTTTATAAGGCTGGTTTCACACTGCAGATTTTTCACTGATCAGTGTCCATCCGGTTTGTGTGCCAAAACCAGCAGAGGAACTTGAAGAAAAAAGTATTATTGAAAGATTGACACCTGTTCTGAGTTTTGGAGACACTCCTGGTTTTGGCACACAAACCTGATCGAACCTGATCAGGGAAAAAACTGCAGTGTGAAACCAGCCCATTTGTAATCTTTATTGAAGTTTATACAAAATTTTAATGAGTTATAACATACAATTCATCTGGATTTAGGTAGACCATTACATGTCCCTGACAGTTACAGGAATTTTCTAAAAGCAAGTGACCTGAAATAATATCAGTATATTCACACAGCTCCAGTCCAGATGCTGATAAAATAATAATAAAGCCAAGTAAACCGTACTTAACAAAGGTAGAAGACAGGGACAAAAGGAATATAGGGAAGGGACAGTACTGGGGGTGTGAACTACTCAAATATCTTCTTGAGCCATAAAATAATCCCATGAGGCCCAAATGGATTCGAAATGATCCACTGATGCATTCATCAGGGCGGTCAGGTATTCCATTCTTGGTTTATTCGAGACTATGTTTAATAGATCCCAATAGGATGGAGGGTTTGGCTGTTTCCAGTAGAAGGTAACCAAAACACCTTGGTGACATGAAAAGGTGCAAAAGCAGTTTAGACGCATTCTTCTCCACTCCTCCCGGACTGACATTTAGAAGATAGACCGCTGGGTCAAGCTTCACCTCTGCCTAAAGGACCGTCTGTATCAATTTCTTCACTTACTCCCAGAAGGCAGCGAGCTTTGAACATGACCAAAAAATTTGGGACAATGACTCAACACAGGAACCACATCTCCAGCAGGTGTTTGGGAGTTGCAGGTTTATTTTGTTGAGAAATTCTGGTGTGTGATATCAAAGCATCAATATCTTGTACTGATTCTCCTATAATGTGCAGGCATTGGTCTTAGGTGCTCTGTTCCATATTATCTTCTAAGTCTGGGGAGGTAGCCGTTTCCTTAAAAGGGACTTCCATTTACTCAAATATGGGAATTTCTTGGGGTGACAAGGGACATCTCTGCCTTGTTCCATTGGAGATTGTGAAGTTAGGGGAGGTGTGAAAAGGGAGTATAATGGCGGGTGAAGGGTGATTATACAGGGCTTTCAAAGTTGCCTGAGATGCCAAATGCCTCACTGTCTAGAAGAGAAAGGCCCAGCCCAGATGGTCGAAGGCCTTTTCCGCATCTAGGCTCAATAGAACCATCTGTTGTTTATTCTTATTGGAGATATTGATCAGGTTGATCATCCTTCTATTATTATCTCTTCCCTGGCGATGTGGGATAAAACCCGCCTGATCCTTATGGATGAATTGGGGTACCCAGCAATTAAGTCTGGCCACAAACAAGTGGGTGAATATCTTTAAATCAAAATTTAATAAGGCTATAGGTTTGTAGCTGGTGCAATCCAAGGGATCTCTAGGTGGTTTAGGGATAAGAATCGTGCAAGTTTGCTGTGGGGAAGAGTAGAAGGAATAGGCTCTCTCCCCTGGATGGTCAATTCTTCATATAGCAGAATGCAGAGTGCTTCCTCTCTGATCATCGTCCTGAACTCCATTGTTAATTGTTTTCAGGTTTGCCGCAGAAGGAGGGGATCCTATCACAGAATGCCTATCAAAGTTTTCCAAAAGTCACCTCCAATCAGCAAAGCCACAGGCGGGTTGGGGCCTTATCTTTCACATGGAGATAGTGAAGAAGCCAGAAGTTTGGCAATATGGAGTGTTAATGTTTTATATAACAATCCAGTTTTCTGCATGACTATGATCCTTAAAGGAAACCTGTCAGCTACTTTACCCCTAGCTATCACTGTCTGTCCGTGCAGCTTTATAGTACTATTCTAAGCATCCCTGTCTGAGCTGATAATGTAAAGATAAAGATGAATGAGAATGAAATAAATAAATGTGAATGAGGCAGTGACTACACCTTGGAAGATGTAGTCACTCTGGCAGGTTAATAGTTAACTCACTGTTTACTTCTCTATATAAAGGACATGTGTGATGTCCTGATCATGGGACTATAGTGGGTGGAGATAAGCAAGCAAAATCATTATGGGCTATGAAGACTTAGGTCCTCTTATTATAGTTACACAATCGTGACATCTCATAGGCCTTACAGCATCTAATAAAATTTGTCTAAAATGTTAACTATTAATTTGCCTGAGTTACTACATCCTCCAAGGTGTAGTCACTGCCTCAAAAAATGTAAATTTATAAATGCTTTTTTTTCACCTTTAACATTACACTATGAGCTCAGACAGGGATGATTAGAATAGTACTATGAAGCTGCAGGTATAGACAGTGCTAACTAGGGGGCATAAAGTTGCTGACAGGCTCCCTTTAAATACTTTGAGGCCAATTACAAATTTTTAAATCAGTAACGTCTTTCAAGACAGTAAAGTCTGCGAGACAGGGATGAGAGGGAGAAAGAGAAGGGGGGCGCAGATCTAAGTGCAGAATTTTGATTATATTAGACAGAAATAGGATTTTGCCTCACCTTTTTGGTGTCTTGTTGTTCAGCATGTAACCCTGTGTTTGGGTAGTGGAGTAATCGTCTGGATCCTCTGGCCTGCAGCTCAAAATATGCAGGAGTTTCATCAAGGAGTGTAGAGAAGGATTTCCAGTTTGTCAAGGAGCTCTTCCAGATGGTTCATTAATTACTCTGATTATTTCAAGGAATTTCCAATTTATTATACAAATTTATATTTATATAAAATGGATTTTACCTGATGAAGGTTAATTTTATGTATAGCCGAACGCGTTGTGTTTGTATGTATAATAAATCGGAAATTCCTTGAAATAATCTGAGTAATGATGAACCTCTGGAAGCGCTCCTTGACAAACTGGAAATCCTTCTCTACCAATTACAAATTTTTGCATTTCAATGCATTTCAATCCTTAGATTACACTGATCTTTTCAAATTCAGCTATCATCCCTAAGAACATTTGCTAGTGAATTCAAGCTCATCCCTAAACAAAGGATTTCCAAAATATTCCTAAACAAGGTATGGAATAAGTCCACGTATCAGTTCAACATTTAGGTTCATAAGGAAGACACAGATTAATTCTGAATGCCCCATGCCTGGGACAATGCGTATGGAAAGATGTACACTTGAAGTACTTCGTGACACCACTAGATTAGTTCCTAGAGACAAGTGCTGTTCACTCTAACCATGAAGCCCATCCTGGCAAGAGGAGTCAATTGGTATGGGAATGCAGACATTGATGTATACCAAGTAAATGTACTAAGATCCGTTCTGTAAGTCAAGTTCCATTCAATTCTGATCGAAGTTGTCAATTCATGTTCTCTTTATATTATGGTGAGTGGATTTTCTACTTATTTTATGGGTGAACTACAAAGAATTAAAAATTACAAAAAGATGCAAAGTGTGCTACAGAAGGGGATAAGAAGGTTAAGAATGGACACCACTTGGCAATGCAACCCCTAACCCCTAAATTTGGCCTGCTCATAAAAAACTGTTTCCAAGTCTCACTCATTCATGGATTACTAAATTTATTTCTGATTTACTCTAATTTACTGCACAAATTGATGTACTCTACACAACTTACATATGCCAATCTGATGTACTCTTCACAACTCCCTTATGCCAACCTGCTGTACTCTACATAACTCACATGTGACACTAATAAAATTCACAAGAAAAGAAAATTCTAGATCAATTCCAATATAGGGTCATTTGTACAGAATTTCGTCTGTTTTGGCACCTCAAGGGCTCTGTAAAGGCTGTATGGTGTCCCCAAACAATTTCATCAATGTCTGCCCTCCAAAACATCACTCTTTCATTTTTGGAGCTCAGCAATGTGCCCAAAAAGTAGTTTTCCACCACATATTGGGTATCTGTGTGCGCAGTAGAAGTTGCACAACAGATTTTGGGGTTCTTTTTTCCTACTTTCCCTGTGAAAATAAAAATATTAGGGCTATAGCACATACAGTATTTGTGAGAAAAATGTATTTTCTTATTGTTGAAATTCAACATTATAAAATTCTGTTACACACATGGGGAATTAACACATCTGGTTAAATTCCTAGAGTAGACTAGTTTACAAAATAGGGTCACTCATGGGGTATTTTCACTGTTTAGGCACATAAGGGGCTCTGGAAAAGTGACATGGCATCAGCTATCGATTCAAGATGGTTTTTAATTACAAAAGTCAAATAGAGCTCCTTATCTTCTGAGCCTAGTAGTTTTTCACCACTTGGCATACTCAGGAAGAATTGCACACCAAATTTTATAGTCAATTCTCTCCTGTTACTCCTGTGAAAACCCAAAATTTGGGATTAGAACAATACTTTTGTCCAAAAAAATCTTATTTTTTATTTTTTTGGCTCAGTGTTATAAAATGCTGCAAACCACCTGGGGGATCAAGGTGCTCACTACACCTCTAGATATATTCCTGACGCTGGTCACTGGGGCTTGGTCAGCAAGGTGAAAACGGGTTGGGTGGTGAATAGAGACCATGGAAAAAATATAACATAAAAATCTGATTTCAAAGCCTTGCAAAGTGATCAAGGATAAATTCCAAGTCAGAGACCTATCTCCTGACAGTCTGTTTTAGGATGCTTGCCCCTCATCAGTGTAGAATGAAGAGATGAGTTCTATTGCAGAATGAAACTATTTGCATTATTAAAATAGAGTAAACAGTTAGGCTAGGGCCACGCTGAACAGTGCACCCCCGTTAACTGCATGCCGTTACAGCAGAGCCCAGCCTGCTGTAATGCACACCGTTAACTTTGGGTGCTTCCTGTGAACGCTGCTCCATAGTAACATAGTAACAATGTTTTCCTGTGTGTCCTGCAAAAGCACACTGCCTGTGGCTTCCTGTGTAGCTGCATCCATGCTAAACATCGGGTTCCTATGAAGCAGCGTTCACAGGAAGCACTCGCCGTTAACGGTGTACGTTACAGCAGGCTGGGCTCTGCTGTAACGACATCTGGTTAATGTGGGTGCACCGTTCAGTGTGGCCCTAGCCTTGACAGGTTAAACTGATTCAGGCTGCTTTTTACTGTGACCAGAACACTGCAAAAATGATACAGTCTTCCTATCTCTATTTTCATGTCACAGTTTTTCAATTGCATGATTAGGCTTCAAATATCAGTTTGTAGGAAGATAGTGCTGCAAAGTACCTGTATGCACAAAATAGTGTGCTATTATTCATCAAAGCTTTTAGTGAAGTTGATTTTTTTTGCTTTGGATGCTCTTAGGCAGTAAAATATTGTTTGCAAAAGTTTACATAATGTATTTCTTTCGCTGGAAAGTTTATGTCTGGGCAAATCTGCTGTGCTAAATGCTTCAGAGCACAAGCAGCCATTACTGTATGTATGCTAATCTGTTTTCCAGTTTATAATCGTAATATACATGGTTTACATTCATATCTGAACACTATATTTATTGAAAAATATACATTATTTCATGTTTAATACTACTTTATTGCTCTAGTGACTAAAATGAATTTCATTCATTGAAATACACAATATATCTAAAGAGAATTTGTAGAAACTAGAGGTCTCTTTACTATATAAGAATTAAAAGTCTAGAATTTGAGCAACCATAAGGCAATCCATGGTCAGAAAACAAACATGCAAAGAAACAATGACACGAATGAAAAGAAAAACATATCAAAGCTACACTAACAATACAAAAGCTTACATGAGAGCATATAACACTGTATATACAAAACAAATGGAAGAAAATTGCTCTATATAGAGGGATTGACGTATCTCTTACGATACACGTACGGTACATTAGAGATTTGGCATTTAGTCTGGATTACCTTTTTTCCACACTATAAAGCACACCTAAAAGCCTATGATTTTCTAAGAAATCAAAAGTGCGGCTTAAAGTGCCGATGCACTTTATATACCGTCTTTCCCCGAAAATAAGGCATACCTTGCTTGTACCCGCCGTCCCCACTGTCCGATGCCTGCTGCTGTTTTCAGCATGCTGCATTTTCTTATTTCAAAACCAGGCCAGCAGCTGCGCCGCTCACAGCCCAGGAGCCCAGCAGCCAATCACAGTTCCAGAGCTGTGTGCCGATCTCCGCCCAGGAGCCTTGCGCCAATCACAGCACAGGAACCGTGATCCAATCCGAGGCCAGCTGACATCAGTCCATAGCCTCTGATTGGCTCGCGGTTCCTGCGCTGTGATTGGCTCAGGGCTCCTGCACTGTGATTGGCTCAGGGCTCCTGGGCTGTGAGCAGCACAGCTGCTGGCCCGGTTTTGAAGTAAGAAAATGCAGCACACTGAATACAGCGGCAGGTACAGGACAGCGAGGACGGCGGGTACAAACAAGGTATGCCTTATTTTCGGGGATACACGGTGTGGGTATGGGTGTGTGAGTGTGTGTGTGTGTCTGACTGTGTGTGTGTGTGGAGGATGATGGGGGGCTACAGAGGGATAATGGAGGATGATGAGGAGCTACAGAGGGATAGTGGAGGATAATGGGGGCTACAGAGGGATTGTGGAGGATGATGGGGGCTACAGAGGAATAGTGGAGGATGATGGGGGGCTACAGAGGGATAGTGGAGGATGAAGAGGGGGTACAGAGGGATAGTGGAGGATGATGGGGGGGTCTGAGCTTTGTGTTATTTATGGTAATAAGGTGCGCCTTATAATCCGGTGTGCCTTATATGTGGACCAAGATGCCTTAAAGGGCCCTTTTTAATACTGCGCCTTATAGTGCGGAAAATACGGTAAGTAGATTTATTGTTGAGGCAAAACTTTATGTCATTTTCTGTTTTGTATACTCTTTATTTATTAAACTTCTTGGTTTTCCATAAAATTGTTGCTGTTTATTTTATTACATTTTTTATATATTTTTGTTTGACCTAGGGAAGGTAAAGAACAAACCCTTTCCAAAAGCTTAACCAAATTTGCCTTATGATGGTTGGATAATTTTCCTAAATAAATGTAACTTTAATTGCAAACTTAATTACAACCTTCAATGTCATTTGACAAGCATCTTATCAATTTTGGAATGTTGTCTATTACATTTAAAAAAAACCTTTTCTAAAGA
>JARQOC010000004.1:350623131-350638817 GCA_033576535.1 Allobates femoralis | reverse complement strand
TACACTCACCCCACAGGGACACACACACACACCACAAAGAGACACACACAACACAGAGACACACACACCCCACACAGACACCGCCCCCCACAGGGACACACACACATACACACCCTATAGGGACACATGCACTCACCCCACAGGGACACACACACGCACCACAAAGAGACACACACAACACAGATACACACACATCACACAGACCCCCCCACAGGGACATACACACCCTATAGGGACACATGCACTCTCCCCACAGGGACACACACACACACCACAAAGAGACACACACAACAGAGACACACACCACACAGACCCTCCCCCACAGGGACACACACACATACACACCCTATAGGGACACATGTACTCACCCCACAGGGAAACACACATACGCACACCCCAGGGACACACACCACACAGACAGACACAGATGTGCACAAATCACCTCACACAACTCGCCTCATACGTGTGCTATCTTTAATTTCCAAACATAAACATCTGATTAAAAACAGCCAATGTGCAACATATGTGCCATATAGGGAATTAAGGCAGATGTCAGTCACATGAGCTGTCTATTATGTGTATGTGTGAGGTAACATATACTGCCCGGCCGGGGGGAGGGTTTACTGTTGGCTGGAGATTTATCAGGCTGCTTATAGCAATCAATCACAGCACAGCTTCTAATTTCTTACAGGTCATTAATATGACATATTCAAATTCTATTTTGTTATAGCTAACATCAGTTATTTATTAACCCGGGCGTAGCCGGGTACTACAGCTAGTTGAAAATAACAAGCTGACATAGCTATAAAAAAATATTGAACCTATCAATGGGATTTACCCCTAAAATATATTAGTAGCATTTTATCAGCCCTCTAATAATGTTTATAATGATCACCTTATTATTACTAAGCCTTCCTGCAGTTTGACTGTCAATCATCCGTGCAGTTTTCTGGTATCACACCTATGGCTTTTGTAAGAAGAGCAAGCAGTAGAATTTCTGCTTTTCCTCTTCCCTGTTGTCTTTGCATAGGGTGTGGGGTCAATCACGGTACTGTTGATGTGATACAGAAAACTGCTGGGATGAGTGAAGTCAGTCGTGACCTAGTCCAGGTACATGAATGTCACCCTTATGTCAAGCATAGGAGCAAAAATGAATTGGGAATCAGGGCCATAGGAAGCAGAGCTGACAATCTCTTCCTTTCACTTGTTCAACGGCCATGTTGCTGAGTAGAGGATCTATGATGCAGCCATCTGACTTGTTATGGTCAGTACAAATATGAAAGAACAGGTTTATGTGACGATACTTTTCTGTTGCTTTATTATAAGGTTCTTTGTTACTTCAAAACAATGGTATGGCACATGGCCAATATCCCAAGCATTGCGTGGCAAGGTTAAAAGATATGAATGTTGGGTTTTTAGTATCAGGTGCAGGCTCTATAGGCATGGGAGACATATTTTGGCATTGTTGTGTGGAGCCTACTGGGACAGGGTACTCGGTACTGGACCGGGGGACTGCTGGGGATATCACTGCAGTCTGGGTCCGGACCATGTCCCGGGTTCCGCAATAAATGGGGGATATTTACAGGGAAGTTTGTCGTGACGCCACCATGGGTTATGGTCAGTGAGGGGACCACCGATGCTGCAGAACCTCCGGGGATGATGTTTGGCAGCTGGAAATGTAATGGCTCTCCACGGGTAGAGCTTGATTCCCTGGGGCAGTGGTAGTAATAGTCTATAGATGGTGCTATGGATATTGCAGGATATGGGTAGTAGTAGAGTTGATAGCTGCTTGTGAGGGAACACAGGATTTGAACACAAGGATCACACAAACTCAGGGTTTTAAAGTTTTCCAAGTCTTTACTGCAATAAGCATGCTAGAAATAGGAGGAAACCACTATGGCTAAATAAAGCGGTAAGAGGCGCAATAAGTGACAAAAAGAAAGAATTTATGGAATTAAAGCAAGTAGTAGGTTATGATACAGCATTAAATAAATTTTACAAAAATTAAGGCAGCAATTAGTAACAAGAGACAGCAGCAAGAGAGGAGAGGACTCATTGCCAGAGAAAGTAAAAATAATAATGAAAAAGCCAATATGTTAAATTACTTTTTTTCAACAGTATTTACACAAGAAAATCCCATGACAGACAATATGATCAGTGATAACAAAAACTCTCAATTAAATGTCACCTGCTTAACCCAGCAGGAAGTACGGCATTGTCTAAAAATCACTAAAATTGACAAATCCCGGGCCCGGATGGGATACACCCTAGAGTGCTGCAGGAATTAAGTACTGTCATAAATAGACCATTATTTTTAATCTTTAAAGATTCCATAATAACAGGGTCTGTACCACAGGACTGGCGTATAGCAAATGTGATGCCAATATTCAAAAAGGGGACAAAAACTGAACTTGGAAATTATAGGCCAGTAAGCTTAACCTCTACTGTGGGTAAAATCCTGGAGGGTTTTCTAAGAGATGCTATACTGGATTATCTGAAGAAAAATAACTTCATGACCCAATGTCAACATGGTTTTACGAGGGACTGTTCCTGTCAAACTAATCTGATAAGCTTCTATGAAGAAGTAAGTTCTGGACTGGACCAAAGAAATGCAGTGGATGTGGTGTATATGGACTTTTCAAAAGCTTTTGATACGGTGCCACACAAAAGGTTGATACATAAAATGAGAGCAATGGGGATAGGGGAAAATATGTGTAAGTGGGTTAAGAACTGGCTTAGTGATAGGAAACAAAGGGTGGTCATTAATGGAACACACTCAGAATGGGTCACAGTTAACAGTGGGGTACCACAGGGGTTAGTGTTGGGCCCGCTTCATTTTAAAATATTTATTAATGACCTTTTAGGGGGCATAGAGAGTAGAATCTCAATATTTGCAGATGACACTAAACTCTGCAGGATAATCAATACAGAGGAGGACAATTTTCTATTCTTAGACTGTGAGCCCTCGTGGACAGGGTCCCTGCCCCTCCTGTACCTGTACGTCCTGATTGCCTAGATTTAGTGTACTTGTTCTTGTCTCCCTCATCCTCATGTAAAGCGCCATGGAACCTAATGACGCTATATAAATAAATAATAATAATAATAATATTACAGGAGGATTTATGTAAACTAGAGGCTTGGGCTGATAAATGGCAAATAAGCTTTAATGGGGATAAATGTAAAGTCATACACTTGGGCAGAGGAAACAAAAGGTATAATTATGTGCTTAATTGTAAAACACTGGGCAAAACTATCAATGAAAAAGACCTGGGTGTATGGGTAGATGACAAACTCACATTTAGTGGCCAGTGTCAGGCAGCTGCTGCAAAGGCAAATAAAATAATGGGATGCATTAAAAGAGGTATAGATGCTCATGAGGAGAACATAATTTTACCTCTATACAAGTCACTAGTGTGACCACACTTAGAATATTGTGTACAATTCTGGTCTCCGGTTTATAAGAAAGACATTGCTGAACTAGAGTGGGTCCAGAGAAGAGCGACAAAAGTCATTAGAGGACTGAGGGGTCTGCAATACCAAGACAGGTTATTAAACTTGGGGTTATTTAGCTTGGAAAAGCGAAGGCTTAGGGGTGATCTTATAATAATGTATAAACATATGAGGGGACAGTACAGAGACCTTTTTAATGATCTTTTTACTCTTAGGCCTGAGACTGGGACAAGGGGGCATCCTCTACGTCTGGAGGAAAGAAGGTTTAATCATAATCACAGACGTGGATTCTTTACTGTAAGAGCAGTGAGACTATTTTTAAACTATAACAAATTGTGGGGTATTGGTTTGTCTTTTGGTCCAAAACACATAAGCTTGTGAGCCCCTACACGGCTCCCCACGGATCACAAGTCCTATCCACTACATTCTTATCTCAAGTAAGCAAAGGACAAAATAGAAAATAAATTCTCTTACCACAGCAGATTCTGGTCAGACGACCATTACACTCAGTGCTGTCTGCAGCTTTGCCCAGGTTATAACTGAAGGCATTATGAATGCAAGACACCAGCCCCAATCACTAACAACCTTCTTTCACACAGAGGGAGCGACCACTGGTTGTCCTGCACACACAATGGGCTCCATATAGGGCGCAGTTCACACAGGCCTGCACCGTGTATGCCCAGCCTCTTACATAAGCCCCCATTTCAGTAGGCGGGCTGTTGTGGCATTCAACACCGCTACCTGCGCCGGAACAAACGCACCCATACGGCCCAGCTACACACAGCAACAAAAGAGTGCAAGAAAAAACCACAATGACAGAAAACTGAAATTGTGGAAATTTAGTTAGTTTTAAACTATAACAAATTGTGGGGTATTGGTTTGTCTTTTGGTCCAAAACACGTAAGCTTGTGAGCCCCTACACGGCTCCCCATGGATCACAAGTCCTATCCACTACATTCTTATCTCAAGTGAGCAAAGGACAAAATAGAAAATAAATTCTCTTACCACAGCAGATTCTGGTCAGACGACCATTACACTCAGTGCTGTCTGCAGCTTTGCCCAGGTTATAACTGAAGGCATTATGAATGCAAGACACCAGCCCCAATCACTAACAACCTCCTTTCACACAGAGGGAGCGACCACTGGTTGTCCTGCACACACAATGGGCTCCATATAGGGCGCAGTTCACACAGGCCTGCACAGTGTATGCCCAGCCTCTTACATAAGCCCCCATTTCAGTAGGCGGGCTGTTGTGGCATTCAACACCGCTACCTGCGCCGGAACAAACGCACCCATACGGCCCAGCTACACACAGCAACAAAAGAGTGCAAGAAAAAAACACAATGACAGAAAACTGAAATTGTGGAAATTTAGTTAGTTTTAAACTATAACAAATTGTGGGGTATTGGTTTGTCTTTTGGTCCAAGGTAAGAGGCTGGGCATACACTGTGCAGGCCTGTGTGAACTGCGCCCTATATGGAGCCCATTGTGTGTGCAGGACAACCAGTGGTCGCTCCCTCTGTGTGAAAGGAGGTTGTTAGTGATTGGGGCTGGTGTCTTGCATTCATAATGCCTTCAGTTATAACCTGGGCAAAGCTGCAGACAGCACTGAGTGTAATGGTCGTCTGACCAGAATCTGCTGTGGTAAAAGCAGTGAGGCTATGGAACTGTCTGCCACATAATGTTGTAATGAGTGACTCACTACTAACATTTAAGAAGGGCCTGGATGCCTTTCTTGAAAACTATAATATTACCAGTTATATATACTAGATTCTTTGATAGAGCGTTGATCCAAAGAACTAGTCTGATTGCCGTATCTGGAGTCAGGAAGAAATTTGTTTTCCCAATGTGGAGCTTAGTGTTGCCACATGTTTTTTTTTTTTTGCCTTTCTCTGGATCAACATGTTAGGCTACGGGTTGAACTAGATGGACTTAAAGTCTTCCTTCAACTTTAAAAACTATGGTACTATGTAACTATGTAGATGACGTTGTTAGCAGAGTACTGTCCACGGAGTCTGTACCGGGGCTGGGTTTCTCCCACCCTGTCCGGGTCCTCAGCTTTCCTCTCTTGCGCTGTGTGTGTGTGGCCCTGCTGCCGCTTCAGCTAGGCTGCTGGCCTGTATCTCCTCACAGGAACCCCCTTTTCTAGGCAACTTGAGTCTTTTCTCTGTATTTCTGACCCCGCCGTGTTGCTTCGCTGAGGTACAGTGTAGATATATAACCTCCACTAGTTCGGTGTTTACTGTGCTGCGTGTGTCAGTCACAGTTTTGGATCCGGTATCCAGTCTGTGCGCTCCTCCGGGGCGAGTTATGAGGTAACTCAGTCTCCCAGATATGTTCTCCTGTTTCTCTTACTCCTTCCCTCAGACCCTGGCTAGGCCTGGAAGTGAGTAGCAGGCTGTGGAGAGGCCTAAGTCAACCCCTTTACACCACCAGTCTTTCTTCCTCAGTCCTCCCAGGAACTGAACTAACTCCAACTGACTAACTGTCACTGCCATTCTGAGATAAACAACATTAGCTCCTCCCACCACTCTGCTCTTCCCCACTTCCTCTCCACACCAGAATATATAGGGAAGCAGCTTTAGCTCCCCCTTCTGACTTGGAGGCGTTAGTGTAGTGTTGTGGGTTGTGTGGGGAGTTAACCCGTTGTGGTGTTACTGTGGCACATTAACTCCTGGGGTGCCACATTCCCCCTTAGTGAAAGACAGTACTCCAGGACTGTGGAAAAACAAACAGTTAATAATACAATTAATATTTACAGAGACTTAAAAAGTAAAAAGTACAAAAATCACTAAAATGCTCAAAAAGAGTCCAAAGTTCAAAACAGCAGTCTTTCTGGGGTTTTTAGGCTATTGCCTCCGGGGCTGACAGATATATACAAAAGAGTTTTTACCACAACCAGTTCCGTGGTAGTAGGGTCCATAAATAAATAAGAAAAGTTCAAGAATAAGCAAGAAGTTCATACAGGATAGTCTCTGTAAGTACTGAGCTTTTTTAACGTTGCAAACAATATAAACGTACGGGTGTCTCTGGTTACAAGTGCAGTAGGCCTCTAGGCCCTTGGGTCACCACATAAGAGGCCAAGTTCTTACTCTCCGTGGCTGCCACCTATACCAGGCTCCACTCACCCTTTCTATACACTTTACATAGTAACGGGTTCAATTTACATTTACACAAACATATTTACATTTCACATTTAATTTTACATTTCAATCCCTGTAGCTAGCTGGTAACTGACCCTGGGTACTACGCTGTGATCTGTGTAATGCTGGTGTACTGGGTGTACTTAGCATAATGGTGTGGGTGGACGTGTACCTATTTAGAGTATCTGCTACTACTGAGGATGGAGATCTGACAGTAGGACTGGCAAGCTCACTGGGACCAGGAATTTGTTCTTCCTCTTCAGGCTTGACTTCCAGTTCTTCATGTCTTGGGACTTCTGGTTGTACGGGTTCTGGTGTTGATTCAACCATTGGAGGGAAAGAAATCATTGGGATTACAACTGCTCTGTAGTTATTTGGCCATGTTTTGGGGAAATCTCCTAGAACGGTATGGAATACCTCTTCTTCTTTCTTGATAGGTTGGACCTGTACGGGTACGGTTATTTCTGGTGTCTTCAAGGTTTCAGGGCACGGTTTGAGATGGTCTCTTGACATAACTGCTGATGTTCTTCCTTCGTCTTTTCTAATTAGACACATTTTAGCATTGTTTAAATTGGATGGTAAGACTGTATATGGGGTGGTTTCCCACTGATTATCCAATTTGTTGGTGCGTCTCTTTTTCTTGAGAACTTGCTCTCCGGGTTTTAATGGAGTTGCTTGAGCACGTTGTTTAAAGGTTCTCTCTGGTCTTGCTCTAGCTTGCTGAAGATTTTTCTCTACGCACTCTTGTACTTGGCGATACTGCTGTTGACGTAGGGTATCCCAATTGGATTCTTCAACTTCTGCATCTGGTTTTAGAATTCCCATATCTAAATCAATTGGCAGCTTACCGGGTCTTGCACACATAAGGTAGGCTGGGGTGCACTTTGTAGAACTCACCGGGACAGGGTTATACAGGTCTACCAAATCGGGTAATTTCTCTAACCATTGATTTCTCTCTGACTCTGGTAATATTTTTAACAGGTCAATTACAATATGGTTCATCTTCTCGCATAAACTATTGGTTTGCGGATGGTACGCTGTCATGCGGATCTTCTTACAGCCGTACATGTTGCAGAACACCTGGAAAATCTCTGATTCAAAGGCTGGACCTTGATCTGCAAGGACTTGTTCCAGGTAGCCATGAAGTCTACAGAAATGCGTCTGGAATGCTTTTGCAGCCGTCTTCGCTGTCAGGTCCTTGACAGGTACCACCACTAAGAAGCGAGAGTCATGATCCACGATGGTTAAGGCATAGACATAGCCGGACCTGCCTGGTGACAGCTTGACGTGGTCTAACGCAACTAACTCAAGTGGTTGCTTGGTTACTATGGACTGGAGTGGTTCTCTCTGTTGATCTTTTCTTCTGAGGTTGCACGGTCCACATTTTCTACACCAATCTTCAATTGACTTCTTCATGCCAACCCAGTAGAATCTCTCTCTTATGAGCACTTACAACTTCTTCCATCCAAAATGACCTGCATCATCGTGGTAGGCTTCTAAGACCATGTGTTTTAGGGTTGGTATGCCTTCTGCAGAGCTTCCCTTGATACAGGAACCTCTTTCCTTCCAGAGGTATTGGGTCTCAGCTGGAGCGTTCATGTTAGGGTACACACCTTGTTGTGTAAGCAGTTCTTTCACTAGCTTCACAGCTGGGTCGCTGGGTGTCAGCCCATCCATAGTGTGCTAACGGGTTGAGATTTGCCTCCTGTTGTCTTTGGTAGATGCCGGGTTGATACTTTTCTACCTTAGAACGATGAAAGGCCGGTAGCTCAATTTCTTCCAGCTCCTCCGGTTCCTCTTCCATGTCTTTCAGGTGTGGCATCCGGGATAAGGCGTCTGCATTCCCGTTCTTGCGGCCTGCCCTATATTTGATGACAAAGTTGTAGTTAGACAGCCGTGCCATCCATCGCTGCTCCAACGCACCTAACCTTGCTGAGTCCAGGTGGGTCAACGGGTTGTTACCCGTGTAGATGGTGAATTCTGCAGCTGCCAGATAGTGCTTAAAACGCTCGGTTACAGCCCAAACTACCGCCAGTAGTTCTAACTTGAAGGAACTGTAATTCTCCGGGTTTCTTTCCATATTGCCTCCTTGCTTCTGTGACAGTACTGCTCCCAGTCCCAACGTTGCTGGCATCCGTGTATAGAATGAAGGGTTGATGGTAATCCGGGTATACCAGGATCTCTTCTCCTGTTAACGCACACTTTAACTTTTTGAAGGACTCTTCCCTCTCGTCACTCCACTGGAAAGGGGGATTACGGGTTGAAGACCTTTTAACTGTCCTACCAGGACATCTTGCAGGGGAGCTGCTAACTTCGTGAACCCTCTGATAAATCTTCGATAATAGCCTACCAGGCCCAGGAATTGCCTCACTTCATTCACATTAGTGGGTCTTGGCCAATCCGTTATCACTGTGACTTTATCAGGATCCGGTGCTACTCCCTCTGAACTCACAACGTGTCTCAGGTACTGTACCTTTGGCTTGAGAAGGTGGCACTTGGATTGCTTGATTGTCATGCCGTGTCCGGATAAGGCCTCAAACACTTCTGCCAGGTCTTACATCATGCGTCTTGGAGTAGACTATGACGTCATCTAGGTACAGGATCCACTTGAGGAAGACGCCCTGAGCGTCGAAACATGTTGTGGGAGAGGACCTAGTGTGATTTGAACAATAAACTTACAGGTAAAATACTTGTTGAAGTGTAGCTGTCTTCATATCCCAGCGCTCACCCAAACATCGTTTTATTCCATCTAGGTACAGGAGGACAGTTTCCAAGTTCTTATGTCCTAGGCAGCTCTCCATCAGGCGTTGGAAGGTACCGGGTGCATTGCAGAGTCCAAACGGCATGCATTGAACTCACTGTGGCCCATTGGCGTAGTAAACGCTGTCTTCTCCTTGTCAGCCTCTGCCACAGGAACCTGCCAGTACCCACTAGTCAGATCAAGGGTAGAGAAGTACTTAGCAGATTTTAATGCAGCTAATCACTCCTCAATCCTAGGTAACGGGTATGCATCCTTATGTGTGATGCGGTTGATCTGCCGGTAATCTAAGTACATTCTCATGGTCCCGTCCTTCTTTTTAACTAACACTAAAGGCGCTGCCCAGGGGCTACAGCTGTCCCTTATTACCCCTACAGTTTTCATTTCTTTGAGCATGTCTTTGGTGGTTTGGTAGTGAGCGGGTGGTAATGGTCTATACCTCTCTTTTATAGGCTGATGGTTACCTGTGGGTATAGTGTGCTCTACCCCTTTAATTTGCCCAAAGTCTAACGGGTGTTTGCTGAATATCTGCTCATATTCTTTCACTACCCGGTATACTCCATGCTTTTGATGGGAAGGTGTAGAACTGGTACCCACATGTAGCTTTTGGCACCAATCCTCCAGCTTTTCCCTTGAGCCATTGTCATTCACCTGACTTGACGGGTTCAAGGGCTCAACGGCTGTGATTGCATTGTTATCAACCGTGAACAATTTAGCCATGGTAGCATACTTTGGTAATGTGACCTCATGTTCCCCGCAATTTAGAAGGCGTAGTGGCAATCTTCCCCGGTGTACTTCAACTACCCCTCTGGCTGTTAGTATAGTGGGTCTACTGTCTGAGTACACACGTTCTACCAGGGCTTGATAGTCTCTCCCTTTAATGCCTATTGCGGCTCTACACCAGATTTACAGTTCAGTTTTGGGAGATATTTCAATGGGTATTGGATCACTTACTCGTACACTGCCGATTTCACCTCCGGATATGTCTACCTGTTGTTTCAACATCAGGGCTTTTATTTCTTTGTGCAGAAGCCTCTGCTGTCCGGTTCTGGCAGTCTCGGCGATCTGCTGTAAGACAGTAATTACCTCGGAAAAACACTTTTGAATTACATTCATTCCTAGTAACATTACTGGTTCACGATCTCGCTGGTTAACATCTACAATTATAATACCCTGGTTCTGCAATTCTACCTTCCCAATCTGAATGATCATTTCTCTGGACCCTACTTGCGGTATTAATTCACCATTGCTAGCCCATAAGTTCACTACAATGTCAGTTGGGCCACTATTAATGTCTGAATCAGCCCAGTACCTTTTGTATAGAACATGTGGAATTGATGTTATCTGGGACCCGGTATCCAACACGGCACTGAATGGAATGCCATCCAACACAATAGGGATGACCGGACGTCCTCCCACGAATCTATCATACCAGGCTGAAGGACCTTGAGAATTTACTCCTGAGAAGAGGCCCACCTGCCCAGGAATCCTCGTTTAAAGCACATTCCCGGGCAAAGTGACCTGGTTTCTGACAACGGCGGCAAATGGGCTGTCCATCTGGTTGATAGCGATCGCTGGGTCATCCTCTCAACGCTTGGTACCTCCTGGGCCTCATCACCGTGACATGCTTCTTGCTGGTCGCCAACTGGATCTTGGGTGCAGGCTTGGATCCTCGCAGCTCCTTGATGACTTTAGCCATGGAAATAACAGTATCTGTCAGGGCATCTAGCTTTTGGTTGAGGGCCTCATTAGAGATAGGCTCTCTATGTTCATCAGCAGTCTCTGACATGGCCAATGTCGCTGATACTGCTGGCTGCTGGGGTGCTGCTGTCGGACCTTGGATGAAGTTTAGATCCTGGGGCGCCTCTACCTGCTGGAGACGGATGGCTCTATCTTTTAACTCAGCAAATGTAATTTCGGGATTCTGGATAATCATCATACTCAGCTGTCCTCTGTGAGAAGGGGATAGGAGGCCCTCTATGAACTGGTCAATTAGCATTTTATCAGCTCCCGGGGCTAAGGCAGGTTCTGCTAGTTTAAGTGCTTTGAGTGCTTCCTGCAAGTTTAAGGCATAGTCTCTGGCACTCTCCTTAGGCTTTTGCTGACATCCAAAGAACCTCATTTTAGCCCGGGTGTCAGCACTAGATTCAAATGCTGCTTTTAGTCCAGCTACAAGATGTTCTACAGTGTCCTTGTCTGTGTCCAGCCAGGACGCTATTTCCCGCTGTGCATTGCCAGTTAATTGTCCAATAATCATTCCAACACGCTGGGCTTCAGTTAAGGGGTACATCACATAGTATGCTTGTATCTTAGTAATAAAGTCATTAAGGGTATTAGGCTCACTGGAGTATTGGGGCAGGCACATTGTTCCCGGAGTTTATGGCATCAGGAGTGGCATGATAGGTGCTGCTCCTTGCGACGCTGCACCGCTGGGTGCTCCTCTATTATCCGGTGCTGGAATTTCTCCGCCACTGCCCGGCGCCGCTGGATCTCCTTGGTGTGACATCCTGTGCTCCCTTAGTTAAGGTCCGCCCTCCTGTCTTCCGCTTCCGTCCGGATGTCTAACAAAGGTTCCGCTGTGCCCCAGGGATCCTCTTCCCTTCCGGATGACGTCAGAGCGAATTGCTGAGTGCCGCCCACAATGACACACACCCTTTTCTTCCCAAGCGTTGCGCGCTCTGTAATTGCGAAATTTCAAAAATAGAGTCCTTGTGGCGCAGTTCAAATACAGTCTGCCACGCGCTGAGCAATGGCGGCAGGTTCAAAACAGTCACAAATCACGGCACACACTGCCTGGTTTACTGGTCACGGTAGATCTTGTTCGTGACGCCAAGTTGTGGAGCCCACTGGGACGGGGTACTCGGTACCGGACTGGGGTACTGCTGGGGATATCACGGCGGTCTGGGTTCAGACTGCGTCCCAGGTTCCGCAATAAATGGGGGGATATTTACAGGGGAGTTTGTCATGACACCACCCACGGGTTGTGGTCAGTGAGGGGACCACCACTGCTGCAGGACCTCCGGGGATGATCTTTGGCAGGTGGAGATGTAATGGCTATCCACGGGTAGAGCTTGATTCCCCGGGGCAGTGGTAGTAATAGTCTATAGATGGTGCTATGGATATTGCAGGATAGGGGTAGTAGTAGAGTTGATAGCTGCTTGTAAGGGAACACAGGATTTGAGCACAAGGATCACACAAACTCACGGTTTTGAAGTTTTCCAAGTCTTTACTGCAGATGATGTTGTTAGCAGAGTACTGTCCACAGAGTCTGTACCGGGGCCTGGTTGCTCCCACCCTGTCTAGGTCCTCAGCTTCCTCTCCTGCGCTGTGTGTGTGGCCCTGCTGCCGCTTCAGCTAGGCTGCTGGCCTGTCTCTCCTCACAGGTACCACCTTTGCTAGGCAACTTGAGTCTTTTCTCTGTATTTCTGACCCGCCCGTATTGCTTTGCTGAGGTACAGTGTAGATATATAACCTCCACTAGTCCAGTGTTTACTGTGCTGCGTGTCAGTCACAGTTTCCGGTCCGGTATCCAGTCTGTGCGCTCCTCCGGGGCGAGTTATGAGGTAACTCAGTCTCCCAGATGTGTTTTCCTGTTTCTCTTACTCCTTTCCTCAGACCCTGGCTAGGCCTGGAAGTGGGTAGCAGGCTGTGGAGAGGCCTAAGGCAGCCCCTTTACACCACCAGTCTTTCTTCCTTAGTCCTCCCAGGAACTGAACAAGTCCAACTTACTAACTGTCACTGCCACTCTGAGGTAAAAAAGATTAGCTCCTCCCATCACTCTATTTTTCCTCTCCACACCAGAATATATAGGGAAGCAGCTTTAGATCCCCCTTCTGGCCTGGATGCGCTAGTGTAGTGTTGTGAGTTGTGTGGGGAGTTAACCCTTTGTGGTGTTACTGTGACACATTAACCCCTGGGGTGCCACAGTTGCATAGTACTGAACACAACACATTCACTTGCATTGCTGAGTGGCTTACCCATTAGGCTAGAATTAATAGCGGTCAGACAGATAACATTGCATATGTCATTTCTCATGTATAGATAGCGAAAATTGTGAAAGGAAATATTATCTGCCTGGACCACCAGAGAGGCAGATCTCCTTAAGATTGAGGATCTCATTTTTTATTTTTACCTGAGCACCCTTTTTATTTTCTATGCCACATCTGAGGACCCCAGAGAAAGGTATGAGGAAGTAATTAGTACCTGCTAAAAGTGGGTTCTGGCCTACAACCTATGTTCAATGCTAGGAGATACAACGTGCTATAAGGACAGCACTATTTTCTTTTTTTTTGTTAAATTTATCTTTATTAAACATTTTTAATATAATAAACATTACAATATTCAATGGAGTTACCCATGACTCCAGTTAAAGAGGCAAATGAAATAACAGTAAGACAACAAAAATGGCGTAAGACACATTCCATGTGCCCCCACGCCACATCAACATCTGTAAGTCTTTATTTATCACTCACTTATATCCTCCTATGAGAATGGTCTTAAGAGGGAATTCCTATCTCCTGTTATGTTCACAGGAGGGAAAAAATAAACATATACAAACCATTAGTAGTCCAGGGGGAGGAGGGTAAAGAAGGGAAAAAGACAGAAAGAAAAGGAAAGTGGGGAGGAGCAGTGTATGAAGTCAAGGAGATATGTTCATGAAGCATGTGCCGGGAAACCTGTAAAATTTGTTGGATAGAGGAAAACACCTCAATCATGGTCAAGTTCAGGAGAACAGGTCTCTAAAATTAGGAGCGTCTTTAAAGAGAATCCACTCAGACCAGGTAATCGTATATTCATGTAGAGTCTGCGAGAGTTCAGCGGAAATCTCTTCATATCTACACAGTGTCTCCATTTCTATGTACCATTCAAGTATTGAAGGCGAAGTCTGATCTTTCCAATGGCGGGGGATCACGGCTCGTGCCGCACTGAGGCAAATTCAGAGGATATCTTTCTTTTGGACCTTCACAGGTCCAGGGAGCAGAGAGAGCAAGGCCATCTCAGGGGTACCTTCAAGGTGCTTACTGGTAACCAAACTGTAATTTCAGTATACTTTTGTCCAGAACTCACTGACCAGGAAGCAGCCCCACCAAACATAAAGTAGAGTCCCCACCGCGGAACCACATCTCCAGCAGAGTTGAAAGGTGTCAGGAAAATATCGATGCAACCTGTCTTGAGCGAGATACCACCTGAAGCGTAGCTTATAGCTTTTTTCCAATGCGTCACATGAACCAGATGTCTTCCGAGCCATAAGGGAGCACTGTTTCCATTCAGCAACCGAGATGGTCCTCCCTAGGTCTTTTTCCCAGGCCAACCGGTATTTATGGGCCCCAGTTTGTGTTGCCATAGATAAGATGCGATATATGGCTGAGATCCCTCTAGAGGGCGCGATGGCCATTGCAAAGACCTCCTCCATAGGGGTTAGAGTAATATTCGGGCCTTTCTGAAATGCAGCCGAATCCAGGAAGGACCTCAATTGAAAATATTCCCACCATTTCAATCTCACGTCAGGCGAGAGGTTTTGTAGGTTGTTAAATTAGGGAAGCTCGCCATCTCGTAAAATTTGACCTAGTGTCATCTCCAGCTTTCCACAGTAGAAGAGTCTGGTTGGACATTCCAGGGGGAAAGGCCGGATTGCAGAACAGCGGGGTCAGGGAACTCGCCGGCGGCATCTCAGGTATCTCTCCCAGAGTTACACGCCACGCTCTGATCGCCTCAGTAGTGAGGAAAGCAAGACTGGCCGTTGGACCCAGAGTCTAAAGGGAATCCATTGGAGGTAGTGAAGAGGAATGTTTGTACCAGTTTGCTCAATCTGCACCCATTGGCTGGATGTAGCTTTAAATTTCCAATCGATATGTCTCACTATAATTGATGCCAGACAATATTTACGGAGATCAGGCAATCCAACTCCTCCCACATCCCAGGGTGCAGACAAGATCCCAAAGCCCACTCTAGGCTTCATGCCCTTCCAAATAAATCTGGAGACCAAGGAGCGGAGTGTGTGAAAAAATGAGCTGTGCGGCCAAATAGGTACGGCTTGAAAAATATATAAAAATCTTGGCAAGATATCCATTGTAATAACATGGATTCTGCCTAGCAAGGACAATTTTCAAGATCTGTAAGACTCCAGCAAGGACCCCACTTTGTCTAGTATGGTCTGATGGTTTAATTGAAAGACATTAGACGGGTCAGTAGGAAGGCTCACACCTAAGTATGATATATGACCCTGTCTCCACCGGAATGAAAAATCCCCCATCAGGGAGAACACCTCAGTGGGGGGTAATGAAACGTTCAGAGCCTCCGTTTTCGTGTATTTGACTTTGAAGTTACTGAGACCT
>JARQOC010000004.1:350600558-350623031 GCA_033576535.1 Allobates femoralis | reverse complement strand
TGGATGTCTATGAAGCGTGGATCCATACAGATCTGTTAAAAAATACAGATCCATTAAACAGATCCATTTTGCTGTACTGAGCATGCTTAGAAGCAAGATATAGCTGCCCCCCATCTCTGGTAACTGATGACGGATCCGTTAAAAAACGGTCCGTAGACATCGGTTGGCACAGATCAGTGCCTGTCCGTTTGGTCATTGAAATTCCTTTGAAATTCAAGGAACCACACGGATGTGCAAATTATGCAGTGTGAAGGCAGCCTTACTGGAATATGGCCTTGTGCAAATGGCCATTCTACTGTTCTGGTTTGCATAGAGATACACAAAAGAAACATGATAACAGGAGCAGTCTCTATCCTCCCGCCATAGACTCCAGATACCTGTCAGCCAAATAATAATTTGGCAAGCAGCTATAGTACCCAACTTTCCCGTGAACAGGGGAGCTAGATCTTTTGTTGTCTGTTAGATAAGCTAACATTTCGACATCAAAAGGATTATGAGTGCAAAGATAGACATTCTGGGCCCTCAAATAATGTCAGGGGAAAGAGGCAAGGCCCCTATACACATTTGACTGTCAGCTGAACCCGTCAATATCAGCAGGATTGGACATTGTTAGTCTAATGTGTATAGAGGTCTTTAGACTGACAATTACTATATAAAGGCTTTTGGCAGCAGTTAACAGGAAAGTTGTTGTAAAAAGTATAGCAATGATATTTGCCAAGAATGATCACAAGCCACACAGTTATGTGGCACCCCTGCAGGGGATTGCCACAGGATCCACTGGTGCAAGGAGAGATTTACACCTTGGTACACACAGCACACAACACCTTCCACCCCAGACATGAAGGGGGAGCTCTACTTGCTGCCTTAAGCCAGATCCCCTATAAAAGATCCAGGTCTGAGGGGAGGAGTCAGTTAGTTAGTTAGTTAGTTAGTTCCAGTTAGTCCAGTTAGTTCCAGTGAGTGGAGAGCAGGAGTGAAGGAGCTGGTCACTGGGATAAAAACAGGCCCAGGACCAGGGAACACTGACCCAGCTGTGCTGCACCCTAGGGAGAGGGTCGGAGGCCAGTGGAGGAATAGGAGAAAGAAAGAAGGGAACAGACCCAGCTTTCCCATAGTTTACCCGGACACTACTAAGCATCCAGTGTGGCAGGAAAAACCCAGAAGGACAAGGAGGAATTTTTTCCCTGAGGAGACAATTAAGAGACACTCGAACTTGACCGAGCAAAGGACCAGGGGCCCAAGAGGAGTATAGGGACCCCACAGAAGGACCTCATTGTCGGTTATAGAGTAAAGCCCTGGGAGGGAAGAAGGAGCGGCCAGTTCAGTTATAGGCAGAGCTTACCCCAAACCACCGTACACAGTGACAGAGGAGGCCTCACAACTCTCCAAGGTGAAAGTCCCAAATTGCACCAAGGACCTGATTACTTCCCTGGACTGTACCTGTTACTGGTCATCAGTAAAAGGTACTGAAACAAAGATTACTGTGTGTGTGCCTGCTTCATCATCGCTAAATGACTGCAAGGAACCACTTCTAATAAGCATTACCAAGCTTCTAACACCCCTGAACTGGAATTTTGGACCACTCTTGAAGAATTCCTTCTCCCAAAAGTAATTTTTAGATCTCTTGACAAGTGTTTATAGTATTTAAGATCAATGCTGGCCACTTCAGAACTGTCCAGGACTTTGTTTCCATCCATTTCTGGGGGCTTCTTGAAGCATGTTTGAAGTCATTGTCCTGCTGGAAGACCCATGACCTAGGACGCAAAACCAACTTTCTTACACTGGGCACTACATTGCGACCCAAAATACTTTGGTAATCTTCATATTTCATGATGCCTAAGGCTAGGGTCACACTCGAGTAGTGCCATCAGGTAAAAGGATGCGTTAAAAGGATGGTTTTTTTCCCTGGCATTCACTTGACATGTGTGTGCATTTTTGACTCTGCAATAACGCATGCATTAACGCATGGTACATGTATGTACCATGCGTTAATGGATGTGTTTGCCATAGACTCCAATGTTAAGTTAACGCATCCATTTTCCAAAACGGCCCAAAAAATGTTGCAGACTGCGTTTCCTGTGTGCTCATCAAAAGTGCATATCCTGGAGATCTCTGTGAAGCCGGAGGCTGCGGTAAGCGTCTGGTTGCCATAGAGATCAATAGTCAGGCAGCGCATAGCGTTACCTGCTGGTAATGCTATGCGCTGAAGCACAAATTTTCTAAGTTTCTGCCGGATGCACCGACCTAGGGCCAGACGCGAGTCTGACCTTAGCCTTACAAAGGCATTAGCATGGGGAGTTAACCCACTGCACCACAGGGGAGCTGTGGCAGCTAACCCCTTAAACATAAACAGAATTGAGAAAGGTTAATGTAAAAGCACAGTCTTTAATGGAATAAACCCATCAGAGTGGCCAAGACAGGGCATAGACAGTGTCCTTAGTAAAGCTTGCAAGATGGTACAGCTTCTCACATAGACAGATGAAAGGAGTAGACAGAGTCCAGTGCAGGGTGTAGTGAAGCGTGGAGCTGGCTCACCAAAGCAAGGTGAAGACAGGCAGGTGTGGCAAGCTCAATGGAGACAGGTGTAGGCAGGTAGACTTGACAGACTCACTGAAGGCAGGCGTAGACAGACTGGCATGAAAGGCATAGCGGAGACAGGTACAGTGACGAGACAAAGCATTAGAGAGAATACAAAATGAACAAGGACAAGGGAAGAACAAGAAGCAAGGCAACAGGATCTGAGGACTAGCAATGCCACTAAGGACTGGTAATGTTGCTCAGGCACCTCCCTTACAGGGAGGGTGCCTTATACCTGATTCCCCCCACCCCCGCTGCTATCTTATCACCTCTGTCCCACTGCTGCCCTGCTGCTATCCAATCTCTTGCCTTGTGGAGACTGGCCCTACCTCACAGGCAGACCACAGGGAGCTGCATCTTGGGCACTGATCTCCCTGCCTCATGGGGACAGATCTTGCAGCCAGGGGGCATGACAAAAAAGTTTATCATTATATTCTGAGACACTGTAAGATTTGTTCTTATAAAGCATAACAAAAGTAAAGATAAGGTAATATTCACCAGTCCACTGTCCTGCTGCGGTCATTTTGCCTCTGCTTCCCCAAAGGGTGGATATTTTATGCATACTGCTCTATCAAATTGCACATATGGACCACTTACCATGCAAGATGTGAAAGCCAGCATTGCCAAACATCAGGGAAGGGAGCTACATATTCAAGGGGATAGAACAGTGCATTGAACCTGCTCACAGTATGGGTTCACCAAGAACCCTAATTAGCATATGGGAATAATTACTGACTTTAGCGCATGAGGGACATATTTATACAATAAAGCGATAATAAATTTTGTAGTTACTATGTCCCCTACACAACAATGCACTTAGTTTGAATTGTGTTTTGGGGTTGACAGTTGCTGTTGCTTTAAACCCTATTGCTGTGCAACAGCTCATTTTCTCTTTAATGGTATTGCAGAGTGAAGAGAAGTTAATTTATCACATATCTATAGTATGCATCACTGCCAACATCCCTGCACTGCAGAGGGATGTAGACACACTCCCCACCTCAGCAGTCAAGCTTCTTCTGTTTCAGTCCCCATCACACAGGCCTACTGGGAGCACACTAACATTATGACTGCTCACAGTCATTGCCTCTCAAAGGGGCAGTGAGCTTAATCTGGAAGTGACTCCAACCCATGGCTGAGAGGTGAGGTACTAGGTGCCTAAGGCACCCTCTCCCCTAGGGAGGTGCCTAAGCAATGTAAATATTCAATTTGTCTGCAAGTTGATAGTTGTCAGGTTCCCGTAATCCTCAGCTAGTCCTGTGTACCAGAACCTGTGTTCAATTCTGTACCAGCCATCCAGCCTGTAGCTGCATCAAGCCTGTACTTGTCACTCAGCCTGCTCCTGTTGTCCAGCGTGCACCTGCCATCCAACCTGTAGCTGCATTTAGCCTGTACTAGTCATCTAAACTGTACCTGCCATCCAGCCAGTATCAGCTGTTCAGCTAGTATCAGCCATCCAGCCTGTACCTGATGTCCAATCTGCTTTTGCCATCCCATCAGATATCCTAAGTCTGTACCAGCATTCCTGACCCACGGGGTCAGCTGCCGCAGTATCGGGGACTGCCCTGGAGTGGTGTCTTGTGGCTAACCGCAGCAGAAGCCTAACCACATCAACAGGGGCTCTGCTAAAATTCAGGTAGTCACTTAGTTATACTTCTCTAAGCTAAGGCCATATGGATAACAATACAAATGAAAAATTATCAGATTTTTCTAGATTAAATTTGGATTATATATTTTTACATCTGGATGAACTTTCCCTAAGGCTACATTCACAACACCATGAGAGTGTTACTATCTAGGAGAACTAAATTTTTTTTTTTCAGGTGTCATCGTAGTTTTTTTTGTTTTTTTTTCTCCTTTTTCCTTGTTTACTGAAGAGGTGTGCTTATTTCACAAGCCAATACAAAAACCCTTAGTATGTCACATGATTTTTGTCTTGTGGACACTGTTTTTTGTCACCTGTCTGTTTCAAAATTGGTACCACGAACATGCTTGGCACTAGTTACCCCAAAGCTCAACGGCTGCCTTGGCCTTCACCCATTAATCCCTTGTAATGGAATCTGGATTTACACGGGGACCCCCAGCCTGGGTTAAGGAGTCAACTGATGTTTGATGGTGCAAGCTGTCAAGAAGAATAGTCAGGTAACTGGGTCCGAATCAGGGGTATGGGAGGTACATAATCATCAGGCAGAAGAAACATCAAAGAAATAGCCGAGGTGAGAATGAAAAAATCAGGATGAAACAACCAATACACAGAACACAGGTAAAGCCAGGTAGCATAAATATTGACAGCCAGTGGGAACTGGTTCTTATGAGTTTAAATAGTGTACAGCCCCTCCCAGTGCTCACAGCAGGAAGAAATGACCTACCCCAGGGACTTGGGTACCCAGGTCCCTGACGTTGATTCAGTGGGGTTTTCCGAGCCTGTGGCCACCGTGGTCGCTGAAAAAGGAGTTAAAAAGAAAAATAATAAAAGTTTGTGACGCCACCTACGGTACCCAGTAAAGATACTGGCGCTGCCTTCAGACCTCTTGGGATTCTGTTGCTGCAGCTAGATGATAATGCTCCCCGTAGGCGGAGCAGGGTCTCCAGGGCAGGGATGGATGCAAGGATCTGCACAGTGAGGAAGCTCTCCACTCAGCCTTGTCTCTGGTGCTGCAGGAGAAGGCGGCTCTTCAGGTGGAGATGCTGACAGGCAGTCTATGTTAAGGGAAGGATCAGTGGTTGCAATAACAGACACACACGCTGGGAGATGTTTCCATACCTTTTACTGATGGAATTGCAGGTAACGTCCAGGGTACACTCCAAGTGGTCGGGAGGCACTTTAGGATCTCCACACCTGGTGAGTTGTGAGGCCGTCTTGTCCTTGTGTGTTTGTTAATGTCCTTGCCTGCTTGAAGCTCAGCCCTGACCTCTCCTGTGTTCCTTGCTTGCATTGCAGGTGGTGAGAACCTGTTGCTGGGCACTGCTCCTCTCCTGCAGTCCTTGGCTCTCTAGTACGCTATGCTACAAGCGTCCCAGGAGACTGAAGTCTTCTGGTTGTCCACGTGCTGATGGTTTACTGGGGTGAGCCGGTATGGCTCCTCTGCCAACACTCAGCCCTCGCCTTGCCTCCAACCCTCACTTTTGGGCCCCTGCACTGGCTATGCTTCCCTCTGGCACAGGCTTAGCGCAGCACCGTTCACCAGGTCATCTTCCTCAGTGCTGCTCCGCACTGCACTGCCTAACTCCTCCCCGGGCCTGAATTTATAGGGGACCTTTCTTGAAGGCAGCAAGTAGAGCTCCTCCTTCAGGTGTGGAGGTGTTGCATGTGTAAGGTACCAGATGTGGAAATCCCTCTGTGCACCAGGTGATTCTGTAACACTTACCCTCAGGGATGCAACAAAAACACAACCTAACAGAATTTAATTCAATAGGTCCTAGACAGGACCAGCATTAGGGGTGGGTAAATTTGGCAGCTGGCCAGGGCCCCTACCCTCTGAGGGTTCCCCAGTGTTTTAAATATAAACTGCAGTGATAACACAAGTTCTGTATTATCACTGCAGTTTCCAAAGTAATGACTGCAAAAACACCTTTGGTGACATCACAGTCATGCGACCATGATGTCACCAAAGGTCCTTAACACTGCAGGAGTCCAGGCCTACACAACACTTGGGGCACAGTTCTTAAATTGAAATGTATTTGCATCTTTCAGACATATATACATTTGAACAGTGCGGTTCCCGGACTGGGGCAGAGGGGCGCTCCTCAGCCATTGCCCCTATGTGCGGCAGTGGGATGAGGTCAGCATGTTGCTGATATCATGGCACTGCCACCGGTGCTGCAGAGGTGGAGAGGACAAGATGGGCACTGGTAAATGTTCCAGGAGGAACTGAAAATGAGCTATTATATGACCCCTAGATACAGCTTCGGGATGAGATCAGCAAGCTCCTGATATCATAGCACTGCTGCCAGTACTGTAGAGGTGGAGAGAATGTGGCAGGTACTTATAAGAACTCCAGGAGGATCTGAAGATGGGATACAGAATAATTTTAGATGAAGAAGCAGTGCTGGGAGAGGATTAACATTACTTATGAGGTAACGTTACGGAGCAATGGGGGACTTTATTGGGCAATGGACGACATTACGGAGCAAATTGGGACATTACGGAGCTATTAGGTGGGGTTTGTGAAATGGGGAATAGTATGTGGGAGACATAGAAAGGGGAAGTTTGTGGAGGGCATTATAGAAAGTTTGATTTGGATTCCGCCCGTTACTGGAGCAAGAAGAACAAAAGCTATTAAATTTAATATACTTAATCCAACAAAAAGTATACAAGAGATGTTGCAAGGGTAACAAGACAATACAGTTTGTACATTAGCATAAAAAATTGGAGAAAGAGAAGAAATTTACATTATCTGTTATCATAGGAATGGCAAAGGGAAGCACTCTAGAAAATAGTGCTGTCTTTACTGAGGGAGTTTGAGACATTTGGAGGTCTCAGTAACTTCAAAGTCAAATACACGAAAACGGAGGCTCTGAACGTTTCATTACCCCCCACTGAGGTGTTCTCCCTGATGGGGGATTTTTCATTCCGGTGGAATCATACTTATCATACTTAGGTGTGAGCCTTCCTACTGACCCGTTTAATGTCTTTCAATTAAACCATCAGACCATACTAGACAAAGTGGGGTCCTTGATGGAGTCCTACAGACCTTGAAAATTGTCCTTGCTAGGCAGAATCCATGTTATTACAATGGATATCTTGCCAAGATTTTTATATATTTTTCAAGCAGTACCTTGGCCGCACATCTCATTTTTTTCACACACTCCGCTCTTTGGTCTCCAGATTTATTTGGAAGGGCATGAAGCCTAGAGTGGGCTTTGGGATCTTGTCTGCACATTGGGATGCAGGAGGAGTTGGATTGCCTGATCTCCGTAAATATTGTCTGGCAGCAATTATAGTGAGACTGGAAATTTAAAGCTACACCCAAGCAATGGGTGCAGATTGAGCAAGCTGGTAGAAACATTCCTCTTCACTACCTCCAATGGATTCCCTTTCAGGCTCTGGGTCCATCGGGCAGTCTTGCTTTCCTCACTACTGAGGCGATCAGAGCGTGGCATATAACTCTTGGAGAGATACCTGAGATGCCGCCGGCGAGTTCCCTGAGTTCTGCAATCCGGCCTTTCCCCCTGGATTGTCCAAACAGACTCTTCTACTGTGGAAAGCTGGATATGACACTCGCGTTGGTCAAATTTTACGAGATGGCGAGCTTCCCTTATTTAACAACCTACAAAACGTCTCTCCTGACGTGAGATTGAAATGGTGGGAATATTTTCAGTTGAGGTCCTTCCTGGATTCGGCTGCCTTTCAAAAAGGCCCGAATATTACTCTAACCCCTATGGAGGAGGTCTTTGCAATGGACACAGCGCCCTCTAGAGGGATCTCAGCCATATATCACATCATATCTATGGCAACACAAACTGGGGCCCATAAATACCGGTTTGCCTGGGAAAAAGACCTAGGGAGGAACATCTCGGTCACTGAATAGGAACAGTGCTCCCTTATGGCTCGGAAGACATCTGGTTCATGTGATGCATTGGAAAAATGCTATAAGCTACGCTTCAGGTTGCATCGATATTTTCCTGACACCTCTCAACTCTGCTGGAGATGTGGTTCCGAGATGGGGACTCTACTTTATGTTTGGTGGGGCTGCTTCCTGGTCAGTGAGTTCTGGACAAAAGTATACTGAAATTACAGCTTGGTTACCGGTAAGCACCTTGAAGGTACCCCTGAGATGGCCTTGGTCTCTCTGCTCCCTGGACCGGTGAAGGTCCAAAAGAAAGATATCCTCCGATTTTGCCTCAGTGCGGTGCGAGCCGTGATCCCCGCCATTGAAAAGATCAGACTCCGCCTTCAATACTTGAATGGTACATAGAAATGGAGACACTGTGTAGATACGAAGAGGTTTCCGCTGAACTCTCGCAGACGCTACATGAATATACGATTACCTGGTCTGAGTGGATTCTCTTTAAAGACGCTCCTAATTTTAGAGACCTTTTCTCCTGAACTTGGACATGATTGAGGTGTTTTCCTCTATCCAACAAATTTTACGGGTTTCCCGGCACATGCTTCATGAGCATATCTCCTTGACTTCCTACACTGCTCCTCCCCACTTTCCTTTTCTTTCCGTCTTTTCCCCCTCTTTACCCTCCTCCCCCTGGACTACTAATGGTTTGTATAAGTTTATTTTTTCCCTCCTGTGAACATAACAGGAGATAGGAATTCCCTCTTACGACCATTCGGAGGATATAAGTGAGTGATATATAAAGAAAGACTTACAGATGTTGATGTGGCGTGGGGGCACATGGAATGTGTCTAACGCCATTTTTGTTGTCTTACTGTTATTTCATTTGCCTCTTTAACTGGAGTCATGGGTAACTCCATTGAATATTGTAATGTTTATTATATTAAAAATGTTTAATAAAGATAAATTTAACAAAAAAAACTGAAAATAGTGCTGTCCTTATAGCACGTTGTATCTCCTAGCATTGAACATAGGTTGTAGACC
Source organism: Allobates femoralis (assembly GCA_033576535.1). Lineage (NCBI taxonomy): Eukaryota > Metazoa > Chordata > Amphibia > Anura > Aromobatidae > Allobates > Allobates femoralis. The sequence continues at coordinate 350,613,906 of JARQOC010000004.1, read as the reverse complement.
AGAACCCGCTTTAAGCAGGTACTAGTTTGTGGCACCCCAAGGGTTAATGTGCCACAGAAACATCAACACAGGTTCACTCCCCACACAACACTACACTAGAAAGTGGGAGGAGCTTAGGTGGCACCTGCACTAGTGGGAGGAGCTAAGTTGTTTACCACAGAGCAGGAGTGACAGTTAGTTCAGTTTGAGTCTGGAGCAGGAGCAGAGCCAAGTAGAAGTAGAGGTCCTGAGAGGTCTGAGGAGAGGAGACAGAGGAACAGAGGAACATACCCGGGATAAAGAGTTACCCCAAAAACTTGACCCCGGGGAGGCGCTTAAGACGGATACCGGACCCAAGGCTGTGCCTGAGACAGACAGGACAGTAAACACCATAGTGAAGGTCCACCATCTTCACAGCACCATAGCAAAGCAACACGGAGGGGTCAGTGACACAGAGGACTCAAGTTGCCCAGCATATTGGTACCCGTGAGCAGAGACAGGGCCAGCAGTACAGCTACAAGCGGCAGCAGGGCCACACACAGCGCTTAAGTAGGAAGTCAAGGACCCGGTCAGGGTGGGAGCAACCTGGTACAGACTCCGTGGACAATATTGTGATATACCATCTGCAAGTAAAGACTTGGAAAACAAAAGAAACCGTGAGTGTGTGTGATCCTTATACTGAAGCCCCACTTGCCCTCATATACTGCGATTACCTCTACTCTCATCATCTCTACTGCTACCCCTACTCTCCTGCAGCATCAATAACCATCCTCACAGACTTTAACTACTACTACCACTGCCCCGGGGAACCCAGTTCTGCCCACAGGAACTATTCTATCCAAGCTGCTATCCCATCATCCCCGGAGGTTCTGCAGCAGCGGCGGCCCCATTACTGGCCGCATATAATGGGTGGCGTCACGAGTGACAAATCCCCTGTAAATAACCCCCCATTTTATTGTGCGGGCCCGGGACACGGTCCGGACCAGGACCGCCGTGACATCCCCCAGCAGTACCCCGGTCCGGCACCGAGTACCCCGTCCCAGTGGGCTCCACAACCTGGCGTCACGAACAGGATCTACCGTGCCCGGTACCGGGCATTGTGTGCCGTGATTAGTGACTGATTTAAATCTGCCGCCATTGCTGGGCGCGCGGCAAGCTGAATTGTAACTGCGCCACAGATACTGTAAATTTCAGAATCCGCCATTGCAGAGCTCGCGACGCGCGGGAAGAAAAACCGCTCACCGCTCTGACGTCATCAGGAAGGGAAGAGAATCACTGGTGCGCAGCGGAACCTTTGTTAGACATCCGGACGGAAGCGGAAGACAGAGGGCGGATATTAACTAAGGGGACCCAAGATGTCGAAGCCCAATGCACAAGGCGGCGACGGAGTAGCCGGTGGAGCTGCAGGGCCGGACCCAGCAATAGTACCCGGCGGTGCAGCGGCGCAAGGAACAGCACCAATAATGCCGTTCCTGATGCCGTATACTCCAGGGGCAATGTGGCTGCCCCAATACTCCGGTGAGCCTAATACACTAACTGACTTTATGCTAAAGATAAAGGAATATTATGTGATGTACCACCTCACTGAAGCCCAGCGTGTAGGAATGATAATGGGACAGTTAACGGGCAATGCACGGCGTGAGGTTGCTGGACTGGACACAGATAAGGACACTGTAGAGCATCTAGCAGCTAGACTGAAAGCAACGTTTGAATCTGCTGCTGATACCCGGGCTAAGATGAGGTTCTTTGCATGCCACCAGAAGCCTAAACAGAGTGCCAGAGACTTTGCCTTGAACCTGCAGGAAGCACTCAGAGCCCTTAAGCTGGCAGAACCTGCTTTAGCCCCGGGAGCTGATAAAATGCTATTTGACCAATTCATAGAGGGCCTCCATTCCCCTTCCCACCGAGGACAGTTAAGCATGATACTACTGCAGAACCCTGACATGACATTTACTGAGCTGAAAGATAGAGCTATCCGTTTGCAGCAGCTGGAAGAGCCATGGGTGCTACCAACTGTCCTGGACATTGCAGCAGCACCTCAGCAGCCAGCAGCGCCAGCGACATCTGCCATGTCAGCAACTGCTGCTGAGACTGGAGAACTAATTTCTAATGCCGCAATCAATCAAAAGCTAGATGCCCTGACAGACACCGTAATCTCTATGGCCAAGGTCATCAAGGAACTGCGAGAGTCAAAGCCTGCACCCAAGATCGAGTTGGCGACCAGCAGAGAGGATGTCATGTGGATGAGGCCCAGAAGATACCCAGCAGCAAGAGGACGACCCAGCGATCGCTACCAACCAGATGGACAGCCCATTTGCCGTCGTTGCCAGAAACCAGGCCATCTTGCTCGTGAGTGTCCTTTAAACGACGATTCCCTGGGCAGGCAGGCCGCTCCCCAGGAATGAACCCTCAAGGCCCCTCAGCCTGGTATGACAGATTCGTGGGAGGAAAACCGGTGATCCCTATTGTGTTGGATGGCATTCCCTTTAGTGCCTTGCTGGATACCGGGTCCCAGATAACATCCATCCCACATGTTCTTTATAAAAGGTACTGGGCTGATTCAGACATTACTAATGCACCAGATGACTTTAACTTTGAGGTATGGGCTAGTAATGGACAGTTAATACCAAAGGTTGGGTTTAGAGAGATGAATATTCAGGTTGGGAAGGTAGAATTGCAGAACCAGGGTGTTATAATCATCGATGTTAACCGGCGAGAACGTGAACCAGTGATGCTGATAGGAATGAATGCAACTGAGAAATGTTTTTCCGAAGTGTTAAGTGTTTTGCAGCAAATCGCCGAGACTGCTGGAACTGGACAACAGAGGCTTCTGCACAAAGAGATCAAAGCCCTGATGTTGAAGCAGCAGATAGAAATTTTCGGAGGTGAGATCGGCAGTGTACGAGTAAGTGATCCATTACCCATTGTAATTCCTCCCAAAACTGAAATGTTGGTCTGGTGTAGAGCCGCAATAGGCATCAAGGGGCAAGACTATCAAGCCCTGGTAGAACCCGTGTACTCAGATAGCAGACCCACCATACTCACAGCGAGAGGAGTAGTTGACATACACAGGGAAGAGTGCCATTACGCCTATTAAACTGCGGAGAAGATGAGGTCACATTACCTAAGTATGCTACCATGGCTAAGTTGTACACGGTTGATAACAATAACATCACAGCCGCCGAGCCCTTGAACCCGTCATGTCAGGCGGATGACAATGGCTCAGAGGAGAAGCTGGAGGATTGGTGCCAAAAGTTGCATGTAGGTACCAGTTCTACACCTCCCCGTCACAAGCATGGAGTACACTGGGTAGTGAAGGAATATGAACAAATATTCAGTAAACACCCATTAGACTTTGGGCAAATCAAAGGGGTAGAGCACACTATACCCACAGGTGACCATCAGCCTATAAAAGAGAGGTATAGACCCTTACCACCAGCTCACTACCAAACCACCAAAGACATGCTCAGAGAGATGAAATCTGCAGGGGTAATAAGAGACAGTTGTAGCCCCTGGGCAGCACCTCTAGTGTTAGTTAAAAAGAAGGACAGGACCATGAGAATGTGCGTAGATTATCAGCAGATTAATCGCATCACACATAAGGACGCATACCCATTACCTAGGATTGAGAAGTCATTAGCTGCATTAAAATCTGCTAACTACTTTTCCACCCTTGATCTGACTAGTGGGTACTGGCAGGTTCCTGTGGCCGAGGCCGACAAGGAGAAGACAGCGTTTACTACGCTGATGGGCCTCTGTGAGTTTAATTGTATGCCGATCGGACTCTGCAATGCACCCGGGACCTTCCAACGTCTGATGGAGAGCTGCTTAGGACACAAGAACTTTGAAACTGTCCTTCTGTACTTAGATGACGTCATAGTCTATTCCAAGACGTATGAGCAACATCTACAAGACCTGGCAGAAGTGTTCGAAGCTTTGTCCAAATATGGCATGAAGATCAAGCCATCCAAGTGTCACCTTCTCAAACCAAAGGTACAGTACCTGGGGCACGCTGTGAGTTCAGAGGGAGTAGCACCGGATCCTGATAAAGTCACAGTGATAAGGGATTGGCCAAGACCTACGAACGTGAAAGAAGTGAGGCAATTCCTGGGCCTGGTAGGCTATTATAGAAGATTTATCAGAGGATTCACGAAGCTAGCAGCTCCTCTGCAAGACATTCTAGTAGGACGATCAAAGAAGACTTCATCCTGTAATTTCCTGATACGGTGGGATGAGGAAAGAGAAGATTCCTTCAATAAGCTGAAAAGTGCACTGACGGGAGAAGAGATCCTGGCATACCCTGATTACTATCAACCCTTCTATTCTATACACGGATGCCAGCAACGTTGGACTGGGAGCAGTATTATCACAGATGCAAGGAGGCAAAGAAAGAGTTATTGCCTTTGCAAGTAGGAAGCTCCGGCCTACAGAATGAAATCCCGAGAACTACAGCTCCTTCAAGTTAGAGCTACTGGCAGTAGTTTGGGCTGTGACTGAACGTTTTAAACATTACTTGGCAGGTGCAGAATTCACCATCTACACGGATAACAACCCGTTGACTCACCTGGATACAGCGAAACTAGGAGCTCTGGAGCAGCGATGGATAGCCCGGCTATCTAATTACAACTTTGTCATCAAATACAGAACGGGAACGCAGATGCCTTGTCACGGATGCCGCACCTGAAAGACGTGGAAGAGGAATCGGAAGAGTTGGAAGAGATTGAACTACCGGCCTTTCATCGTTCAAAGGTACAAGATTATCAACCCGGCGCCTACCAAAGAAAGCAGGAAGTAAATCTTAACCCGTTAAGACACTACGGATGGGCCGAAGCCCAAGATAATGATCCAGCTGTGAAGCTAGTGAAAGAACTGCTTACGCAACAACGCGCACACCCTGATCAGAATGCCCCAGCTGAAGCTATACAGCTATGGAAAGATAGAGGCAAGTTGTTTCTACATCAAGGGAAGCTCTGCAGAACGTATACCAATCCTAAAACGCATGAACTAGTCTGGCAGATAATCGTGCCCAAGAGAGCCACTTAAATGGTCTTAGAAGCTTATCATGACGGTGCAGGTCATTTTGGATGGAAGAAGTTAGAAGCGATCCTGAGAGAAAGATTTTATTGGGTTGGCATGAGAAAATCCATTGAACTATTGTGCAGAAGATGTGCCGCATGCAACCTCAGAAGGAAGGATCCACAGAAAGCTCCGCTTCAACCAATAGTAACCAAGCAGTCACTCGAGCTAGTCGCATTAGATCACGTCAAGTTGTCACCAAGCCGGTCAGGCTATGTCTATGCCTTAACCATCGTGGACCATTACTCACGCTTCTTAGTGGTGGTACCTGTTAAAGATCTGACAGCGAAGACGGCAGCAAAATCATTCCAGACGCATTTCTGTAGACCACATGGTTACCCAGAACAAGTCCTTGCAGACCAAGGTCCAGCTTTTGTATCAGAACTATTCAAGGAATTCTGCAATATGTACGGTTGTAAGAAGATTCACACAACAACGTATCATCCTCAAACAAATGGTTTATGCGAGAAGATGAATCATATTGTAATTGAACTGTTAAAGACCTTACCAGAATCAGAAAGAAACCAGTGGCCAGATACATTACCTGATTTGGTAGACTTATACAACCATGTCCTCGTGAGTTCTACAAACTGCACTCCAGCATACCTTATGCGTGCAAGACCCGGTAAGCTACCAATTGATCTAGAAATGGGAATCGTAAAATCAGATACAGAAGTAGAAGAAGAAACAGATTGGGATACCCAACGTCAGAAACAGTATCAACAAGTTCAAGAATGTGTAGAGAGAAATCTTCAGCAAGCAAGAGCAAGACAAGAGAAAACTTTTAACAAACATGCTCAAGCAATGCCATTACAAGAAGGTGATCAAGTTCTCAAGAGAAAGAGACGCACTGACAAACTGGATAATCAGTGGGAAACTGTCCCATACACAGTCTTACCATCTAACCTAGAAAATGTTAAAACCTGTTTGATAAGCAAAGTCGTATCTCGTGATCAGCTAAAATTGTGTCCTGAAACACTGAAGACACCTGAAGTAACAGAACCTGTACAGGTCCAACCTATTAAAGAAAAAGAAGAAGTATTCCACACGGTACTAGGAAATTTCCCTAAAACATGGCCAAATTACCATAGAGCAATTGTTGTACCAATGATTGCATTCCCTTCAATGGTGGAACCAACACCAGAACCCGTGTTACCTGAAGAAGACCCAAGACTAGAAGAACTGGAAGTAGAACCCGTAGAGGAAGAATCGATTCCTGGTCCCAGTGAGCTTGCCAGTCCTACAGTCAGATCTCCATCTACAATAGTACCAAACACTGCAAATAGGTACATGCCTACCAGCACCAATAGGCTACATGCTAGTAGTATACCCGTTTTATGCAGATCTGAGCGTAGTACCAGAGGTCAGTTACCAGCTAGGTACAGGGATTAAAAGATCAAGTTAACTGTAAAATATAAATATGTTTGTGTAAATATAAATTGAACCCGGTGGACAAATGTACATAGTTAATGCAACGTTTAAAAAGCCCAGTACCTACAGAGACTATCTTGTATGAACGTCTTGCATATTCTTCAAACTTTTTCCTTTTATTTTATTTTTATGGACCATACTACCACGGACTGGTTGTGGTATAAACTTTCTTGTACATATTCATCAGCCTGGAGGCAAAAGACTAAACCCCCGGAAGGACTGCTTTTTGAATTTTTGGACTGTTTTTGAACTTTAGTGATTTTTGTGATTTTCACTTTTAAGTCTTTGTAAATATTAATTGTATTAATTGTTTGTTTCTTTATTGTTCCACAGTCCCGGAGTACTGTCTTTAACTAAGGGGGAATGTGGCACCCCAAGGGTTAAAGTGCCACAGAAACATCAACACAGGTTCACTCTCCACACAACACTACACTAGAAAGTGGGAGGAGCTTAGGTGGAACCTGCACTAGTGGGAGGAGCTAAGTTGTTTACCACAGAGCAGGAGTGACAGTTAGTTCAGTTTGAGTCTGGAGCAGGAGCAGAGCCAAGTAGAAGTGGAGGTCCTGAGAGGTCTGAGGAGAGGAGACAGAGGAACAGAGGAACATACCCGGGATAAAGAGTTACCCCAAAAACTTGACCCCGGGGAGGCGCTTAAGATGGATACCGGATCCGAGGCTGTGCCTGAGACAGACAGGACGGTAAACACCGGCATAGTGAAGGTCCACCATCTTCACAGCACCATAGCAAAGCAACACGGAGGGGTCAGTGACACAGAGGACTCAAGTTGCCCAGCATATTGGTACCCGTGAGCAGAGACAGGGCCAGCAGTACAGCTACAAGCGGCAGCAGGGCCACACACAGCGCTTAAGTAGGAAGCCAAGGACCCGGTCAGGGTGGGAGCAACCTGGTACAGACTCCGTGGACAATATTGTGATATACCATCTGCAAGTAAGGACTTGGAAAACAACAGAAACCGTGAGTGTGTGTGATCCTTATACTGAAGCCCCACTTGCCCTCATATACTGCGATTACCTCTACTCTCATCATCTCTACTGCTACCCCTACTCTCCTGCAGCATCAATAACCATCCTCACAGACTTTAACTACTACTACCACTGCCCCGGGGAACCCAGTTCTGCCCACAGGAACTATTCTATCCAAGCTGCTATCCCATCATAAAGCCCGGAGGTTCTGCAGCAGCGGCGGCCCCATTACTGGCCGCATATAGTGGGTGGCGTCACGAGTGACAAATCCCCTGTAAATAACCCCCCATTTTATTGTGCGGGCCCGGGACACGGTCCGGACCAGGACCGCCGTGACATTCCCCAGCAGTACCCCGGTCCGGCACCGAGTACCCCGTCCCAGTGGGCTCCACAAGTTACTTCCTCATACCTTTCTCTGGGGTCCTCAGATGTGGCATAGAAAATAAAAAGAGTGCTCAGGTATAAATAAAAAATGAGATCCTCAATCTTAAGGAGATCTGCCTCTCTGGTGGTCCCAGGCAGATAATATTTCATTTCACAATTTTCACTATCTATACATGAGAAATGACATATGCAATGTTATCTGTCTGACCGCTATTTATTCTAGCATAATGGGTAAGCCGTTCAGCAATGCAAGTAAATGTGTTGTGTTCAGTACTATGCAATTGTGGCACCCCAGGGTTAATGTGCCACAGTAACACCACAAGCTCTACCCGCGGAGAGCCAATACATCTCCAGCTGCCAAATATCATCGCCGGAGGTTCTGCAGCAGCGGTGGTCCCCTCACTGACCATAACCCGTGGGTGGCATCACGACAAACTCCCCTGTAAATATCCCCCCATTTATTGTGGAACCCGGGACACGGTCTGGACCCAGACCGCCGTGACATCCTCAGCAGTACCCCGGTCCGGTACCGAGTACCCCGTCCCAGTGGGCTCCACACAACAATGCCAAAATATGTCTCCCATGCCTATAGAGCCTGCACCTGATACTAAAAACCCAACATTCATATCTTTTTATCTTGCCACGCAACGCTTGGGATATTGGCCATGTGCCATACCATTGTTTTGAAGTAACAAAGAACCTGATAATAAAGCAACAGAAAAGTATCATCACATAAACCTTTTCTTTCATATTCAGGTACAGACCATAACAAGGCAGGTGGCTGCATCATAGATCCTCTACTCATCAACATGGCCGTTGATCAAATGAAAGGAAGAGATTGTCAGCTCTGCTTCCTATGGCCCTGATTCCCGATTCATTTTTGCTCCTATGCTTGATATAAGGGTGACATTTATGTACGTGGACTAGGTCATGACTGACTTCACTCATCCCAGCAGTTTGCTGTATCACATTAACAGTACCGTGATTGACCCCACACCCTATGCAAAGACAACAGGGAAGAGGAAAAGCAGAACTTCTACTGCTTGCTCTTCTTACAAAAGCAATAGGTGTGATACCAGAAAACTGCACGGATGATTGACAGTCGAACTGCAGGAAGGCTTAGTAATAATATGGTGATCATTATAAACATTATTAGAGGGCTGATAAAATGCTACTAACATATTGTAGGGGTAAATCCCATTGATAGGTTCAATATTTTTTTTATAGCTTGTTATTTTCGATATAGAAAAGGGAGACAGGAGAGAAAACCAGGGGTACAGAGACGTGAGTGTAGACTGCACATATACAATATGATATAAAAGAAGTTTATACACTCACCCTTTTGATGTCTTGCTATGTTGCACTATTGATCCAAAGTTATGGACCACCTTTTCTTGTTCTCCGGTATGTGGCTCAAGTCGAGGGACTATGCTAGCCTTATGCGGTGCTGTCATGTCAAGGAATGTAATATAACCATGATTTTCCTCTATGTGTCACTTCTGGAGATTCAAGATATGAATAGATCTTCTGAGTGTGCAAGTATTATCCAAACACAAATTTCTTAATACATGCAAATACAAACAACACGTTTCAGCCGAAAATGGCCTTCATCAGGTATAATATGCATATTATTACATAATACCTACACTCTCAGAAGATCTATCAATATCTTGAATCTCCGGATGCACCATACAGAGAAAAATCCTGGTTATATTTTGAATATAGAGCAAGGGATGAACTGTCCGTGGTGCTGAAAGCATCATGATCCAGGACAGGAACTCACATTACATACAAATATGTCACACAGCATAGTTCTATTTCTTAAAAAACAAGTACGCTGTGTCAGAGTGACAAGTGGTTTGCATTTATCATCGTCATCATAATCATCATCATTGTCATCATTATCATCATTAATCAGTGTTACTATGTTTATGTCACAGGAGTTTTATATATATCATGACTATATTGTTTATAAGCTGAATGTTTTTACTTTATTAATGTTTGTAATATTTTGCAAGTTGGCTTTAATATACATGCAATTATAATAGTTCAAAGTAAATAAGCAGCATTCATGAAGTGACTTCTTCAAAGTTTGAAGGAGTGTTCACTTTACATAAGGTTAACCTATCATGTCTCCACATGCTATAAACCTGCAGATATGGGTTTAAGATACAGGTTAATATTGCTTTCTAAGACTTTGTGGCTTCTGCATGGAAAGCCCAGCTACTGGGAGGAAATTAACTTTATTCCTCCCAGCAGCCTCCAGTTTTCAGTTATAGAGACGGCCAGCGTGGCTTCAGTCACCTCTCAGTACACCATTAGAGAAAGCTATAAACACACCCCTGCACTGACAGCTGGTTCAGCACTAATGTACTACTGTGGTGGCTGTCAGTCAGAAGCGGGACATTACTACAGCTACTGCTCACTGTGTACTAAGTGGTGACTGAAGCTGCATCATCTGCGCTTCAGTGACTCAAATTGCAAGGGAATCAGGAAAAAAGGGGTTTAAATCTGGGCTGCTGCCAAATGATAATGATAAAATAAATGGTGATTTATTTGATGCTTTTTGAAGTGTGTCCCTGCTTCTTCATCAACAAGAAGCAATCAATGATCTCAGGGAGACCAGTCCAAGAAAACACTATGGGCAGCCAGCTAAAGTGCTCAACACAGTGAATTCCAAATGATAATGGGGTTTGGGGTGCAACTGCCCCGGCGGGTGCAGCTTACACAGAGAAGAGGATACTAGAAGGAATAGAGAAAAAGACCTCTTTATATGTAAAGCGCACAACCAACACGGAGTATATGCTTGTGAATTTATTAATGATCAAACATGGTGAGGGCTATTCAGAGACCCAGGGTTAAAAACAGATTAAAACCAATTTGGTCCGGACCATCACAGAAGGCTGTATATGCACAATCAATATAACAAAATACACAGTTAATTATGCACCAGGGTAGGGTAGTATCATATAGAATTTGTGGATCCCTAATCCAAGTAGATCTCAGTGGATTATAAGGTATATACTCGGGGAAGCTCAAAACAGAAAGGGGGAGGTGGAAAATTCCCGAAGTGGGTGACCAGGTATGGGGGAATATAGTCACCAGGTTACGCTGTAGTGGACGCGGGGTGTAAAAAGGGGTCAGGTTGTGTACTAGCTATAGACAATATCCCCAGCACTACAGCGTAATCAGTAGGTGATCAGCACGGTTTACCAGTGAGGAATAGCCAACAGTTAATTAATCATATATAGCCAGGTGTAACACTAGCTCCAACAATAAAAGGTATAGACTAGTCACTATATACGCAACAATACAAGAACTGTCAGCATAGTGAATTCCTAGGCGCATTGCCCCCTGGGAATTACGAATATGAAAATAAAGTCTGTGGAGCCTCGTTTAGGAGTCTTAATACAGGACTAACCAGATATCCCTCCAGGGAAGGACCTAGCCATGGGGTGGCTCTTTGAGGAGACCACCATATTTTTTGCTGAAAAAATCTGTTCTTGCTTGATTTGAAAAAATGGTAGTATGAAACCAACATAAGACCCTATTGCGTTTTTCTATCCACAGTTTATTTGCTCAATGACTGAAAAGCAGAGAGTGTGGGGAGGAACAAAGTTAATTTCCTCCCAGTATTTGGGCTTCCAGGCTGCAGCATGCCACAGCTATAAGATGCTATTAACCTGCAGATTAACCCCATATTTGCAGATTTATAGCATTTTGGGACATGACAGGTTCCCTTTAAAGGGAAACCATGTGTTTGCTATTGTATGTGAGAGCAGCTTGATGTAGAGGAAAAGACCCTGATTCAAAGGATGTATCACTTAGTGGACGGCTTGCTACAATTTTGATAAAATCACGGCTGCAGGTCTAGCAGTTCTTGGAATACTGAGCTCTGTATAACCGCACTCACACCTCTGAATGATAGCTTTGGATAAGCAAAAAACTGCCAATCAATGGTGGAGGTGAGGTTTGATTACCTGGTGGGTTTATTAGCGTTTTGGTGATAATCTTCCGCTAATAAAACAATGGTTGCATAAAACCTACTCTTTGCAGCCCAATAAGTGACACATCGCTGATATCAGGATCTCTGCCTGTAGATCATACTGCTCTCAGATTAGGTAGTGAGAACCTGGTGACAGATTCCCATTAAGAAGAAATGACACCCAATTGATAATATACAATTGAAACAAATACAGCTAAAATAAAATACATATCCACATTAACTGAGGTTTATTTCCTTAAAGTGCTATGGAATTAATAGGGCTATATAAATTATTATTACTTATTTGTAATTCAATAGATGCAATAAAAGTCATGTGTTCATAAAGGGACATTATTTATATGAATATATATAATCTCAGCGCTATTTACATGAACTCTATAAAAGCTAAGTGACTAATAATAAGCATTCATGTGTTTTCCTAATAAGACAAGATAATGAGATGATCAGGGGCAGACAGACCTGTGTCACTGACATTGTAGGTAACAAAAGAAGGGAGAACATATGCAGCCATCTGTCTAACCCCGGCAGCATCATTGGTACAGGCAGAGTTAATGCTTCTGTTCATTTCCCCACAGCCCCTCCTCCACATCAGCCTGTGTCAGCTGCAGCAGCAGGGAGATAGAGTGCTGACTGCAATGTATCAGCTCCAAGCACAGCTGTACCCTGCTGGGGGAGTGGGGACTGCACAGAAAATAGGGCATCCCAGGATGAGGCAGAGCAGCTCCTGCTATAGGGATAGGTACCCTAATACACTCACATTTCACATGACATATATACACACACATAGATGTATGATGGGGAGAGATAAGTGTTAATAATACACACATATATATACACACACATGGATGTATGCAATGGAGAGGTAAGTGTTAATAATGCACACATAAATATACACACACATGGATGTAGGTAGTGGAGAGGTAAGTGTTAATAATACACACAAATATATGCACACACATGGATGTATGATGGGGAGAGGTAAGTGTTAATAATACACACATAAATATACTCACACACATGGATGTATGCAGTGGAGAGGTAAGTGTTAATAATACACACATAAATATACACACACATGGATGTAGGTAGTGGAGAGGTAAGTGTTAATAATACACACAAATTGATGTATGCAGTGGAGAGGTAAGTGTTAATAATAAACACACACACACACATATATATACACACACAGATGTATACAGTGGAGAAGTAAGTGTTAATAATATGCACACACATATATATACACTCACATAGATGTATGGGGTGGAGAGGTGTTAATAACGCATGTATATATAGATATACACACACAAAGATGTATGCAGTGGCAAGTGTTAACAACACACGCACACACACATATATACTGTAGATATAGATACATATTACACACACATAGATGTATGCTGTGGAGAGGTGTTAATAACACACACACACACACACACACACATATATATATGTATATACTGTATATATATTACACACACACACACATATC
>JARQOC010000004.1:350538058-350598058 GCA_033576535.1 Allobates femoralis | reverse complement strand
TAAGCTGCTATGGTTGGGCAGAGCCACACAATCCCTCAGTAACTTGCCTTCCCTCTCACTCTTCCATGGAGTTTTTATTTTTTGGTCTTTTTCTAACTTGACATGCTTGGATAAAAGCCTGGTGATTACTTAATTGCTGCTGATTGCAAGTGTCAACCATCTGACATCTGCTGCTCTTCAGCTGTAAATGCTGAGTTGGTAACACCCTTGCTATAGTGTTCATCAAACCCTGGGTGATTGAATACATTCTCACTTATCTTTAGGCTTCTTGATTTTGGTGTTTAGGGAATTGGATGTGCCCTGTTTTGTATAAAGGGACAAATCCACTAAAAGTAAATCAAATGTTATGTACAATGCCCCACGCCATGCATAGCCCCAATAGTTTGACGGAAGCCCAGGTCTTCTCCAGGATAAGCCTGGGACATTGTAGCCACACTACAAAGAAACCTTCAAACTTGCAGAGGACAAACCTTTGCTATCACTCAAGTCATCAGCGAGCTGGCAGCAGAATGGAGTATGGGATAAGGAGGTTTATGGGTTTATGTATTCACAGATCGGGGGCAATATGCTGGGGGGGGTGGGCGCTTAGAAAAGGAGGTTGTCCGTTGGTTGGGAATGGGTGGAGAGAATATGAGAATGGGGTCAATGACTGGACCTAAAGACTGGAACTTCATGCATGCCCTACCTACATACATTGCACATTCAATATGTGCACATACCCAAGACGCTCTTAGCTTAAGTTGATATTATTTCTTTTGTTTAGTTTTAATAATTGTATGTCCTTCTAGCGAGGACAGGACATTGGTTATTAAGTGATCTGTATATCAATCATCCCTGATAGACGCTGCCTTCAACCATTCTTCATCAGACCCAGCTGGATGATTTGTGTCAGATGGGAAGTGTTGGTACAAAATCTCTAGGTGAATGTATCTGGAAGGCTTTCCAAGTATAGTCTTAAATGAGCACACAAACAGTTGGCTACAGGCTGCAGGCAGATGTTAGCACACTAATAAATCTTCTCTTTTTATTGTCACTGTGATGTCTCACTTTTATATTTAATCATTATTTTGTAAGCAAATGAAGTGTCCCTATTTATAAGATTATGCTTTAATATCACCCGGCTCTACAATGGAGGGAACAAATGTCATCATGTAGAAGCATCTGGAGATATAAAAGCTCCTACTGTCTGACTGGACCAGTGCTGAATATCCTTATTAAGCTCGCCTTATGCTGCCGCTTCATGTACTCCATTACAGTAACCACATCAGCACATTTTCACCATTGCATACTCCATTCTTTTATGTACATGTCCTCCTATATGCTCCAAGGCAAGCAGCTAAAATTATACCTTGGTCTGTAAATCTTTCACCAGCTATAACCTCCTTACCAGAAGGACAAAGGGCTATGATTCAATTGCCTGATGTTCATTAGTGATATGACTGTATACTGTACAGTACAATTAGCAGCCATTTGTCATGTGTAATGGGGGCAGAGGAGACACGGTAGCTAAACTCTGGCTGTTTACGTCAATTAATGCCTTTTAGGTTTTGGCTGTAATTGTCCAAAATCCAAATTGATATTACTTTTTTATTTCTACGTTGATGCACCTATAAATGTAATGTATAGCTGGCTCCTTCCATGCAAGAACTCTATATAGGACAAATGCTAGTTTCCAATTGTCATTTGTGGTACAGAGATCAGTTTACATAAGACCAGAGAGAATAATATGCAGTCCTGTGCAAATATTGTGTACGGTCTTTGTTTACTATGGCATAATAATATGCATTCAGTATTGTGCGCCTATAGTATGTTTCCTTACTTTGAAATTCTATGCTTTGATTGTATGCATATATCGTATACCACAGTATATAGCAGCCACTAAAAGCACCAGAGAGTATTGAACACAGGTTCAAACTGGGAAAAATAATCCCTAACATACTGTGTATTACTTAGGGTGTGATATAAATATCCAGCAACATGCAGCGTGCCGTTATTATACAGATAATTATATGTTGTCTATATTCTTAGTCCTATTATTGCAAAGGCAAACACATAGCTGTTGGAAGAAGTTGGAGTCGATGCTCAGCACACATATCATATGATTGTTGTTCGCATTCTGTCCTTGTGCCTTTGCTTTTGCAAACTGTGAATAGCATTATCTGCAATAATATACATACTATCAAAAATCGGGAAACCCAAACCTGATGGACCCCTTGCAAAGTCCGAACATTTCTTCGGATTTATTGGGATCCATTTGAAAAAACATTTGACATACCTATCATTACTTCATTCTGAATGGAAGCCATGACAGTATGGTGAGCAGAGCTTATGCCATATGTATTTGTAGAAGTCCTATTAACAGTTTCGAAGCTTATACTTGTGCTGAAGCTTCCTTTTTTTAATCATCTTTATTGAGCATGCACAATTACACAAGGCTGTTGGATTTTAAGAGCGGGTACATAAAGTTATAATTAAATGTATAGTCGGGTAGGGAATAGGGAATTGTGCAGTTCACCAATGACTACAGCTGGATCCCCAGGCTACCAGCAATGAGGGAATTGTGGGGTTCAGTAATAACTACCTCTGGTTCCCCAAGCTACTGGAAATGGGAGAATTGTGTGGTTCACCAATGACTACCTCGGGTTCCTCAGGCTACTGGCAATTGGGGAATTGTGCAGTTCACCCATGACTACCGCTGGATCCCCAGGCTACCGGCAATGAGGGTATTGTGCGGCTCAGTAATGAATACCTCTGGCAATGGGGGAATTGTGTGGTTCACTAATGACTACCTTGGGATCCTGAGGCTACCAGCATGGGGAAATTGTTGGTTCACCAATGACTACCTCTAGATTCCCAGGCTACCGGCGATATGGGAATTGTATGATTCACTAATGACTACCTCGGCATCCTGAGGCTACCGGTAATGGAGGAATTGTATGGTTCAGTAATGACTACCTCTGGTTCCCTAGGCTACCGGCAATGGGGGAATCGTATGGTTCCCCAATGACTGCCTCTGGATCCTGAGGCTGCCAGCAATGGGGGAATTGTCTGGTTCACCAACAACTACCTCTGGATCCTCAGGCTACCAGCAATGGTGGAATTGTGCGATTCACCAATGTCTACCTTTGCATCCCGAGGTTACAGGCAATATGGGAGTTGTGTGTTTCACCAATGAATATCTCTGGATCCTCAGGCTACCGGCAATGTGGCTGGCTTCCACTCATATACTGAAAAGAAAGAAAAAAATCCAGTGTCACAATCTTCCATAAAATCAATGTTCCTTTATTAGAAATTCTTGTCATCATAAAAACATGTTGACGGACGCCAAAGGGCCCCTGCCATATGTGTTTTGGAAAATATGCGACATGGAAATATCGCTGATATATTTCCTCCCAATTGCCTCCTTACTGCGTTGTGTAATTCGGGAATTTGGCGGCGATAAAACCAATGTCGCCTGGTTTCGATTTCAGAGCAGTGCTGTGAAATCTAAACCAGGCGACATTGGTTTTATCGCCGCCAAATTCCCGATTTACACGCCGCAATAAGGAAGCAATTGGGAGGAAATGTGGCAGCAATATTTCCATGTCGCAATATCGCTGCCAATATTTCTCACCGCGGTTGCGTGTAAAGGTACCCTTATGGCCCCTTTACACGCAGCTACAGGTAACAGGATTCCCACAGGTAACTTACTGGCTGCAGTGAAATCATGGAGACATGGTTCCATTTGTACACAGCAACAAGATAGAACCATATCTCCATGATTTCACTGCAACCAGTAAGTTACCTGTGGAAAACCTGTTACCTGTAGCTGCGTGTAAAGGGCCATAAGAGCTACATTGTTTATGGTACACTGTTTATTCGACAAAGATGATATCTGGATTTTAGGACTTGATAAAGATGATGTCTTGGCTGACCGATGTGCAATGTTGTCTTGCTAGCATTCCATTTTATTTAAAGTAGTCCTAACTCTTAAGAAATGTGCATTGGAGTCTTCACTCAGAGGTTCTGTCACAGATTCTGACATATTTTCATGAAAAACTATTGACATTCATAGCTACAATGTGTTTCCCTTCAAAATGACTGAGGACCTGTTGTTCCCCCATTTAAAATCAATTGGGGTCTGCCATACAGTGGGATCTGAAGAATGCTGTGTTTAGTATGTGACCTACATGAAATATTCATATGTCACTGTAAAGTCATCTATTCTTAAAATGTATGATTTTTTATATTTTTGCCTTTTTGTATTTCATGATATCAGATTAAAGTAAATCTATCTCTACAAATGTGTTTTTTTTTAAGTTAAAGAGATTTTATTATTATGTAAGACCATAAAAAATGTAATTTACATTGACTTACAAAATGTAAAATCCCCACACATGAGGCATATTAAGTTGCACTCTTACAAAATAATGAACAAACAAGATTATCAACATATGATGCAGAGTGGGAACAGAGATCACAATATATGCATATGAGGGGACCGTTTTTCACATATACTCTATAGAACTACAGTAGCTTGATGACCATGGAGTGGTAGTGGTAGATATTAACATTTCAGTTATTACTTTTTAGACTAGGCCTCTTTCACCTTAAGTGAGATTTGTTCTCTTTCACATCAGATCTCAGCACAAAAGAAAATGATTGTTTCCTGAACTTCATGTGTTGAGATATGATACATATTTCTCTTAAAAAAGATGTAATATTAAAAACCCTAATACAGCATTGTATTACACGATATAGCAGTGTCGCTCTGCTGTGTGCATAGGAGGCAGCTTTAAAGCAGGGAGATCGCGTCTCCCTGCTCTACCGCTGAAATTAATCATATCAGCAGTGCACGGTAGAGGTAGTTCTGGGTGGGTTCCGAGGGTCGTTCAATGGTGAACCCTCTCTGTTCAGTATGGGGACCTGGGACCCACCGAGGGATGACCCAGTGCCCTGGCAGGCCAGACCCAACCTGAGAGAGAGGAATATTTATCAATATTGTTTAACTTTTTGACAGTGCAATCTCCGTCTTAAAGAAATTTTCCACTACCAATATGACTCCCTTTCCTTTATCCTAACTCTTCCTAACTAATACTTACTCAATATACTTCTGCTTCCTACCCTGATCCTGTAAGCTTATCTCTAAGAGGCTTATAAATACCTTTATTGTTGCTGTAGTTGTGATCTTTCCAGTGTGGAAACCGGATTTGAACCAATTGAGACAGACACGTCACTTGGTGGGAGCTGAGAGGAGAGTGAAGTCTGATATCGTCATATGTGCCGAGACTGCTGTCACTCACAGAGAGGCAGCCCCACTACCAGCAGTGACAGGACTGGCTCAGTTGGTCCAAATCCTGTTTCCAGACCGGAAGGATCAAAGCTGCAAGAGCAATAAAGAAGTTTATGAGCCTCTTAGATATAACTTACAGGATCAGGGTATGTAGCAGAGGTATATTAGAAAATATTAGTTAGGAATGGTTAGGATAAAAGAAAGTGGATCACATTAGTAATGAAAAACCACTTTAAAGTGTTCCTGTCTCCAGTCTGTGCCAAAATATTGGAGCAATTTTTTGGCAGAAACGCAGCTAATTGGTGTTGTAAACTTAGACTATATGCTCCATTTTTAAAGAAACCATATGAACTAATTTGATACATTTAAGAAATACCTATTACCAGTCTGGCTGTCTTCTTATTTAAGGAATGAGAATGCAGCCCCAGACTGGTAATTTTTCTAAATAGTATCTGGTAAAAAATGCTCACCAGTAGCCTAATGTTCCATTAAGAGACCCGACTTTCCAGCAAAAGACCTTTTGGGTTTTGGGATCCCAGCATGCCTGGATCCCACAAGTCTCAGTAGCCCTCCTTCCTGTGAAAAGGCATCATATATCACTTATTTCCCTAATCTAGCGCTTTCATGTACTTTGCTCAGCTGTTGCCGAATGATAACTGTTCTAATGATGTTATCATCTGGTATCAGTTTAGTAAAGTGTATGACAGTGCTGAGATAGTGCATACACATTCAACCCCGCTGTTAAGAGGGAATCAACTTTAACCCTGCCAGCAGTGTTCAGATTGCAGCCATGGGGGAGGCGCCGGTGCAGGTTCAATCATTGCTCAGTACAGCTTTAACCACACTCCCTGCTCTACCTGACAGTCACTAAGCATGGGAACCAGCTGTCAATTAGTGCTGCGGGCACGGCTACAGCCACTGCTCTTGATACACCGAGCAGTGAATGAATGCTCGCTGGTCTTGCCTCCCACGTGACTGAAAGCTGAATTCTACCGGGAGGGTTAACGTTCATTTCCTTCTGTCAGTGGGATTCAATGTGCAGGCACTGAGCAGATTCCAAACACTATTAACTTGAAGATTAACCCCAAATCTGCATGTTGTTTTCACATTGTAGGTTCCCTTTATAGGTGTTATTTAGAAAATTCTAAAGTCTTGGCTGCCCACTCTTTTCTTAAAGAGGACCTGTCACCCCCCTGGTGCATGGCAAACTGAATGTAGAACTGAATTCAGCATGTCTGCTGCATTCGGGGAAGGAGTCCCCCACGTCTCTAGCACCCCTGTAAGCTTTAAAAAAGACTTTAGAAAGTGTACAGATAAGAGGTTGCCTGGGTTGGATCTTAAGAGGTCCTGGCTGCTGGCACAATCCTCCCTGCCTTCTCATTGTGTGTTCCGCCCCCTCTGTGTGTCTGCTGTCGTCTCCTTTTCTGCTGGGTCTGCCCTCCTCTCCTGCTCCTGCTCTTTGTGACATCAGGAGGAGAAGAAAAGAGCAGACCCAGAAGAAGAGGAGACGGCAGCAGACACATAGAGGGGGCGGAAGACACATGGAGAAGGCAGGGAGGATTGTGCCAGCAGCCAGGACCTCTTAATAAGATCCCACCCAGACGACTCTTAACTGTAAGGTTTCTTTTTTAAAGCTTACAGGGGGACTAGAGACATGGGGGATCCCTTGACTGACGGCAGCAAACATTCTGCATTCAATGCTGCATTCAGTTTGCCAAACACCAGGGGGTGACAGGTCCTCTTTAAGTAAAAAAAGGCAGCCCCAGACTGATGGTAGATCTTTAAAGTGAATCTGTCTTGTAAGCTGCCATGTAGGGCATTGAAAGCTGGATAATATGATAACTTGATATCTGATATTCTATATCTTATTCTCAAGAAATCCACATTTTTCCTAATACATAAATGAGATCAATAAGGTCTACGGGCTGAATGCAGATATGCCAAACAATACTGTTAAAGACCCTTATTGCACTCTTGGGGGAACCACTGTGTATCGACAACGATATTTCCTAATCCTTGGTTACAGCATCAAGAAACAGCATAAAAATACAAGTCGGAAAATCTTTTTCTTCAATATATTTTTAGAACCATCTTTCAATAAAAAACATACTAAGAAGTGTAGAAACAAAAAAAAAAAACATTCACCCTAATCAGACAAGAATTAGGCTGGGGTTACACATAAGCCCTCAGTCAGTTTTTGGCTTCAGTTTTGTCTTTTTTTTTTTCTAAGTCCAAAAACTGACAGAAAAACGCATTGGGTGTAATAAACACCCTGTGCGTTTTTCTCTGGAGCTCAAAACATTGCCCTGTCCGTTTTTGAGCCAAAAACGCAGTAAACAGCGTTTTTGGCATCAGTTAAAAAACGCATGCGTTTTTATGCGTTTTTTTTAACATGGGGCCCTATGGGAAACGCATGCGCAAACGCATGCACATGCGTTTGCGTATGCGTTTGCGCGCATGCGTTTTTTCTGGAAAAAATTACTAAGTCCAAAAACGTACAGGAGTGCAGGAGACACAAAAAGCACCCTATAAAAAACGGATTGGTGATGAAAATGACTTCCAAAAACGGATTTCTATGTGTAACCCCAGCCTTACTAAGTCTTAAAGAAGATCCACATATTTTCTGTAATTCAATAGGTGAATGGTGCAGGTAACAGGGAATAAATATTTCAACCAAGAAATGTTCACCAATATTTTGGTACATTTTTTGTCCACAGTGTTACATAAGGTCATTCCTCTTTCTAGTGAAACCACACCATAGAAAAGTCATGCCCCTTGCACAGAAAGTAAAAACAAAATAAATACAGTATAGTGTACCCTATGAAATACTTCAGGCGCATTTAGTATAGGAAATCTCCGCCATTGTTTTCTCCAATAAACCATCTACATGTTTATATTTCGTGTTTAACTAATAGTCTAAAATATAGCAAATTTCCTAATATAAAAACAAGGGAAGAAAAAGCCACACTATTTCTATCTTGTGTGCACCAAGGCAGTACACGTTTGTACATTCCTTAGGATTGGGATTTCACAGCGACTTTATGTAGCACAACCTTACAATTCTAATCTGCCAAGCAATTGTCAGCTGTAGTCCACAAGAGTGTACGTTGTTACGTGTTACTATAAGGATTGCCCTGGACTACAACTAAACTAAAATGTTTAAGTTGTATTATAGTAGAAAATGTTGCATATCGTATATTGGCTTAAATCCTGCAATGCTCTCAATTTCAGCCTATTAGTAGCAGACCAGGTTCCAAACTATCCCCAACTCTGCCACACAACTTATACCACCTCTAACACCTTTCAGTGTTGGTGTCTATCAGTCACTCACGGAAAACTGCTTAGATTGCTTAAATAATTAGATAACATCTACTTTTACACATGTATGGTCCAATGGAGCATATGTCTAATTTATTATTTATATGTTTTATTCCTGGCAAAATGACCCCCCCCCCCGACACACACACACACATACACACACAACGTCAGTCAGACTTATGGGCCCAGTGTAATGTTCTAAATCCTATAGACACACAAATGAATTCTCTACCCTTTCTTATGTAATTATGTCCCACATACTGCTACATATGGTCTTCATCCTGCTATATATGGTCCTTCTCCTGGTATATATGGTCCTCATCTGGAATATGGACCTAACCCACGTATATATGTACCTCATCTGGCTATATATGGTCCTCCTCCTTCCAACACCATAGTTCTGCAATTATTATAATGCACCCTTATATTTCTCTTATATATTATACCTACATTGTCCTCTATGTGTGTATGCATTTCATAGTCTTTCATGCATGAGGTAGCCACCATAGTGCTTCAATTAAAATAATGCTCCCCCATTATCCACCATATAGTATAATTCTGCCTTATATCCCTCCATATAATATAATGCAGTCTCATAGCCCTCCATGTAGTATAATGCAGCCTCATATTCCTCCATATAATATAATGCAGCCCATAGCCTTCCATATAGTATAATGCAGCTCATAGCCATTCATATAGCATAATTAAGCTTCATAGTCCTCCATATAATATAATGCAGTCTCATAGCCCTCCATATAGTATAATGCAGCCTCATAGCCATTCATATAGCATAATGAAGCTGCATAGTCCTCCATATAATATAGTGCAGCCCCATAGCCTTCCATATAGTATAATGCAGCCTCATAGCCATTCATATAGCATAATGAAGCTTCATAGTCCTCATATAATATAATGCAGTCTCATAGCCTCCATATAGTGCAATGCAGATCATAGCAATATAGTATAATGTACACCCAATAGTATAATGCGCCCCTCTCTCTGGCCACCACTGTGTACTCACTAATTAAAAAAATAAATAAAACATCATATCTCCTGATTCCTCCGCTGCTCTTGTCTCCCTGCAAGCATCCTGCACTCTGCAAATCTCAGTACAGCAGCATGCAGTAGGGATGTTGCCGTGCTCCACTGTTCTAAGAAATCACAGCGGGAGACGGAAGAGAGTGGGAGGCCTCCCTCTTTATTTGTCTGTGCAATAATGAGTGGAGTGGGGGCTGGTGCTGGAACTGACACCGGGCCTCCCCGACATATGGGTCCACAGCGGCTGCGTGGTCTACTGCTCATTGGCATGGATGTAAGTCCTTGGGGATGCACCCCAGTGTGAAGTAAACACTGGAGTAGGCCAAGGCCAAGTTGTGGTCGTGACCCCTGCAACCCTGATCATTATGCCCTTGGATCCAATCATGATGCATTTGAATCAATGATTTAGGTAAAGACAAAAAATGATCTTGAATTCCATTTATTTTCTCAAAATGACTTTTATTGACTCTTTCCACTTTCTACTTCAGGACCTGTGTGCCGGTATCTTGGCCCTTCCACGTACATTCAATACTTTATAATTTTTTGAACCCTAAAACAAAGCCTGAGAATTCTGATTATTACGCATTATTCCTGTGTAGCCACATGTAATTCGTTTCCAGCAATGACGCTAACAATAATGTTAAGAGTGGTAGAAAATGTACCACTTGCTGTACAATAGTTGTCAATATGATTTTTCTTTGGGAGACGATCTCCCTAATATGTGATCTAACATGTTTTGATATTTTCCCCGCTGTATTTCTGATCTCTACAATGCATATCAATAATGCAGCTGTGTGCATGAGACCTTAGGGATTGCCACATAAACAACATTTATTGCCTATTCACAGGATACATGATACATTTATGGTCACTGGTGATTTCAGCTCTGGGATCTCCAGCGATATTGCGATCTTATTCTGGCTCAACTGATTGAATGGAGCAGTGGACAGTGGATACTCATTATCCTTGTCAGATAGACTAAGACAGACAGCAGAGTACAGTGCTCCGTAATGTCTGCCAGGTCCATGAGCAATAAATAGAGCAGCAATTCAGCTATAGCTTCATTCAAAAAGGTGGCACATGAGCCAAATTATCATGGTCAGTGCAGGTTTCAGTGGTGGAACACTTATGAATAAGTTTGCACCTTCCAAGTGATAAATGTTCTTTATTGTCCAATCTCTTAAAGCACTGGAGTGTGCATTTACTGAATCCACTCCCATAAGCTTATGCATTAATGTGTCATGGCATAAGAGGCATTAAGGCATATCTAGCAGACTTGAGAGATTATCTGGAAATGTTGATGCTTTTTACAGAAGAGCCATAACTATGAAAAAATAAATGATATAGTCAATTTATTTCAATAGTGTTAGCCTGCTAAACTTGGAACTCTCCTTCAAACAAATCTATATCTAAAGGGAACCTGTCAGGTCGTTTTTACACCCTAACTCATCACTACCTGTCCCTGCACCTTCCTAGCACAAAATCCAACCATCCCTGTCTGACCTAAAACTGTCCTATATTGGCTGTGAAAAAAGACTTTGTGACTTACATTTTCACATGCAAATGAGGCATCCATGCACATGGATTTATGGGATTTTATGTAAAATGAACGGACATTTGGGGATAGCCGATTCATGCATTTTTTATATAAAATGAAAGTGCATTTGGAGACATCTTGCTACACACTGAAATCATAGGACTATGAACTCTTGACACTTCTGTGAACTGTCACTTAGAACTCTGCTCTCCACAACTTAACTAAGTATTTTCAGGTCTCCATGGGTTACTAACCATCTACCCAATACAATTGGTTCCGCTTATCTTAGAAATCTGCTTTCTCTGTCCCTGCTCCTCTACCCCTCCCTACCCGACTCTGCTTTGTGTCACCTGTCATTCCACCAGAGCATATAACACTGTTTTGCCTTTTTTTTTTTTTTTCTGTTCTCTTCTTTCCCTTTTTTTTTTTTCTTTATTGCTTATGTATAAATGTATGTATCTTCAGACTTTGTGTCATTATCAGCCTGAAGAAGGGAACTCAGCGTCCCGAAAGCTTGCTATGTTTACCATCTTTTCAGTTAGCCATTAAAAGGTATCAACCACTGAGGACTCTCAGATTGCAATATATTTTTCTATCTACTGGCTAACGCGGTATAAATATTCTTAACCTTATCAAAAAAGGATGGTATACATGTAGTTGTGTACAACTGCACACACATAAAGTCACAACATGAATATGAAAGAGAACCAAAACATGAATACCAGTATGTAAATAAGATAAAAACCATTGTATAAAAGGTTAATTCATATACTAAATACTCAAAAGGTCCCAGATATAGATATAACCTATAATTCTAAGGGGATCCCTCAGAACTATCAATCAATGGACCACGTTGCCCACTATCCCGATGCACGTTTCATGCATAGAGTTTAGCAAAAAGATTCATAATATCCTTGACCATGATCCACGTCAGTAGTCTGTGGTTGCCAGACCAGAAACCTAATCCTCCCTGCTAGTATGCCTGGGACCTTTTCTGATTAGTATTGGAGTATGATTTCACACCTAGCCTACATTTCAGAAGAGGTACTTGGGAGACTGACGGCTGGAGTGAGAGTCAGATAGTTCTGGTCCAGTGACCATGGACTTCTGACATGGTCACTATACCAAGGTACTGTGAATCCTCTTACTTAACTCTACTGCGTACCTATTCACTGTAGGGATTATATAAAAATTACCTGCAAAGACACTTATCAACTGGTAGGTGATCTCTTGCAGGTAAGTGGGAGCCTGATTGCTAAGATCCTTTTCGATATGGCTGTGTCCCACATTCTTATGGAAAATCAAATGGACTTTTGAACATTGCTCATTTGGGGTATTTCTGAGGTCTGTTATCAGAATTAGTGGGGTGTCCCAGTAGTTAGACCTTTAAGTTTATACCAATTTTTTTGTATAGGTGATAACTTATATTTTTTGGCAAAAATGCTTTAATAGATTAACAACTCCGTGGGCTCCTTCTATGATCTCAGAGCTTTAGTTCCATCAATACATTTTCTACTGTATTCAGGTCAGCTGATTGGCTGAGCCATTCTAACAGATTTATCTTTTTCTGAAACAACTGAGAGTTGATTTGGCTGTGTGTATGGGATCATTGTCTTGGTGAAATGATCACAATCATTTCAACTTTCTCAACCTAGTAGATGGCAGCAGATTTTTATCAAGATTGTCTCAGTATATTTGTCTATTCATCCTTCCTTCAATTATAAGTTTGCCAGTTTTGTATGCTGAAAAACAGCAGAACACAATGATATTCTCACCTCCAAGCTTCATTGTTGGTATGGTGTTTTAGGGTGATATTCAATACCTTTTAAACTGCAAACATGGTGTGTATTATGGCATACAAAGAATTCAATCAAGCATCCGCATGCGTACAAATCACACACGAAAGTGAATGGGCGCGCACGCCCATCCACAGATGAGCGCATCACCGTGCGTCCCCATGTTAAACATAGGGACGCGCGGTGTCTGCGCTCAGCTTGCGCTTCCCCGCCGCAATACGCAGCAGCGGGGAGCGCAAGTGAAGGCACCCTTAGCCATTCTTTCCACTTCCTTATTATAGCCTCAAGAGTGCTCAGTGGAGCCTTCAGTTGTTGAAATTCTGTAAGCAATTCTATGAGCAATAAATTTTGTAACAATAAGGTGTGATACAAATGTGACAAGCTTGATGTGTGATTGTATATAGACAGGTATCCAGTCAATAGATAGTGATCATGTGGTGTTCCTGCATAACACTGTGAGTACAAGACAAATATGCTCACTGATGGCTGGATAAAACCAGTTCTGGCTGGATCTGATGACTTATAGTCAAGAGTTCTGGATCCATGAAAAAGAAGTGGTTGCGCCTGATCCCATGATGGGATCACGCGCTAAGAACCTTCTAGAATTAATAGTACGCATGTCAATATTTTGTATATAGACTCAGGACTTTCAAGGGGAAAATGGGATTCTATTTGAGGTCTAGCAGATGTGCTGACAATTTTGTTCCCGCTGTTCCTCCTGATGAGATCGTTTGGAAGTCTCCCGATCACAGAGTAGATGCTACAATATCTGGTGATGTATAGATGCTTACTCAACAACAAGTTTTTGCGCATGATCCCATGATGGGATCACGCGCTAAGAACCTTCTAGAATTAATAGTACGCATGTCAATATTTTGTATTAGACTCAGGACTTTCAAGGGGACATTGGGATTCTATTTGAGGTCTAGCAGATGTGCTGACAATTTTGTTCCCGCTTTTCCTCCTGATGAGATCGTTTGGAAGTCTCATTGCACTTCATTACACCAGTGATTATTCCATGTTGATGTTTTGTATCTCTAGCTTTAACCACAATTAGTGCTGTAATGGTGCTAGAAGGATATCTAGATTGTGCAGGTGCTATGTGCCTGACAGCTGTCACTCCTCCGGTTCTGGACTTTATTCGGTGACCTTGTTCTGCATTGTCAGTTTCCTTTTCTGCTGAGCTAAAACCTGGTCAGTCGCTTTCCAAATGCTGAAAGGTGTTTTATCTTTCTATTTCTTTTCCTTAGGTTTACGGTTATCAGGTATTTTCACTTGCGTATTGTCTCTGTCCTATATAGGTCGGACTATATGTATTCTTCTGATACCAGAGTTCTCTGCTGGCTTTATTCCTATGTGGATTCTGCTAAGGAGTTACAGCCCTGCTGCTAGGGATTTTTGCCTTTTAGTCATAGACCAGTGTGGTAATGCTCTGTGCTTTCTCATTTATCTTACCTACACCTTTCTCTTGTTTGCTGTTAGGTTTGTAGAAGGTTTACCTAGCTTACATTTGCTATTTCACCACTTCCACTTGTGCATTGTTTTATTATTCCTTACATTAGGACCCTACCTATGCTGCATGCTTTTAGTATCTTTAGTTTATAGTGTGCAGTAACTTTTCCTCTGGTGATCAAGGAGGTATGAGGAACAGCTTGATGCCTTTTATGCAGATATCTCTTCAGTTGTGGCTATGGATATTACAACCTATGCAAAGCATAGGACTGTGAAGTTAGGGATACTAGTCTCTAACGGAACCACTC
Source organism: Allobates femoralis (assembly GCA_033576535.1). Lineage (NCBI taxonomy): Eukaryota > Metazoa > Chordata > Amphibia > Anura > Aromobatidae > Allobates > Allobates femoralis. The sequence goes on along the minus strand of JARQOC010000004.1, from coordinate 350,583,337 downwards.
AGGTGTAGGTGCGACTGAATGGAGATTGGCTTTATTTCCCCTTAACCCACATTGGAATGCTTATGTGCATAGCAACTGTATTACCAAATCATATGTGTTAAATCACCTTGCCACTTGTCTCTACTGGCTGGCTAATTAGAGGGCTCATCAAGCTATTCAATAAGAATGCTATGTGCTCTATATGAATATGCACTTTTATGGTCAGTGCCTTGATAAATGCTGTATTCCTTAAACCGTTACATCTTCATTTGGATTATGATAACAGTGTATTAACTTACTAGCCTTCTGATCAAGCTATTACATTAACCTATTATTCTCCTAAGAATGCACCAGTCTTTATGGCATTGTTCACACACAATTTGCGTTTTTTTTAGCACTCCTAAAAGCACATGCGTTTTTTTAAGAGTGCTAAAAAATGTCCCTTGTGTGTCTGAAAGGATTAGAATCCTTTTTGGACTTTGTCATTTTTTGATTAAAAACGCAGGCAAAAATGCTAGCGTTAACGCAGGGTGCATGAATGTGTCATTTAAAAACGCAGGTGTTTCCCATAGGGCCCCATGTTATAGAAACGCATGCTTTTTTTTAACATGTGGCCCTATGGGAAACGCATGCATTAACGCAGGTGCCTATATGTGCCCTGCGTTAACGAATGCGTTTCCCATAGGGCCCCATGTTAAAAAAACGCATGCGTTTTTGGAAACAACCCCTGCGTTTTTTTCCAGCAACCAAAAAACGCTGCACGCAGTGTTTTTTGGACTGGGGGAAAAAAACGCAAGTGGAGCTGAAAAACGCATGTACACTCAAATGTACCTTGCGTTAACGCACCTGCGTTTTTTTTAACAGCCCAAAAAACGCAGAGAAGGTTAAAATAGCTGATATGTGTGAACAAGGCCTATGATATTTGGGAAGTTGGTATACTATTTAGATTATGATTACAATGTATTGACCTGGTAGCCTTCTGCACCCAATATTAAATTAATCACTTCTACTCTTTAAGAAACCTTGTATGCTCTCATTTGGATTATGATTACTGTGTATTGACCTGGCTATCCTTTTGACTCTGTAACTAGATTATCCTCTTCTACTTCTGATAATGAACTCACTCTAACTCCATTTCGGATCTATTACACCTGCTTGGGGTTCTGATCTGAGCTAATCTGGACTGTCCCCTTGTGACTTTGCCATTCAGCAAACCTAACATTTGATCCACCTTTGTTCTAGCACCAGTCAACAACCACTTTAGGGATAGCAATCTGGGAATTTAATGTTGTGAAGTCCAGATCCTTGTATATGGTCAAAGGATGAAAACCAGGGAATCCCTTAAACTCTACACACAAAGGAGACTATATCATTTACATCTTTATGTATATAATACAGGAGAGCAAATGGTAAAATAATATAGGATTTACTTAAATAAAAAAAAATATGGTTCTGATTTGGCTTATATCCTTGGTCATATGAAAAGGATTGTTAAAGGGTTGATTTTGACTTTTATGGCCACTTTACATCCGATTCGCATCCAACTTCGACAAAAAGTCACGTGGTTCGTGTGTTGGCGCCGATATCGTTCGTGCGTTGTGTGGTGTAAATGTCCAATACGATGCAAGAACGATGCCAAACCGATATCGGGAAGAATTGTGCAGGCTCTCCAACTGCCCGATATTGGATGGACGATCTGGCAGGATCGTTCTGTGTGACAGCCCAACACCGACTTGAAGAGCAACTTCCCCTATTCACTCCCATGTTAAATGGTCGTTCCCTGGTTCGCGCGTACGAGGGGGCGTATACATCGCAGTTGGTTGCCTGCCGATATCTCCCTGTGTGACAGCTCCAATGCAATCTTGGATTTCGGCCAAAAAAGTGCACGCTCCCGTGCCGTTGTATCCAATATCGAAATGATGTTGGGACGTGAAAAGTGGCCATCAGGATTGCTACTACCAATAGGTGGTGCTAGTGTCCAAGTCCTCTTTGAAGAGGCAATTTGCATATTTAATTTCCCAGAGGAGCATGAAGGGCAATTATGTCTCCTCATACCGACATGTCAGTATCTAAGGAGAAATGTTGTCCCTTATAGCCCCAAAAATATTGTGCATGTTTTATGGGACCCTCTTAAATAGTTGCACAAAAGTTGTTTACTTCTATAATGTCTTAGCCATACTAAACATCAGTGTTTCTACTCCTATTACCCTGACATTTATGTTTTACAAATACCTTACTAATCACTTGGCTGTAGGTCTCCAAGGCACCTTCTTGTTTTAAATGTGATTTTGTATCTAAGAGAAGCTATCCCTAAATATACACACGAGGATTTGTTCTACGGATGATGGTTTGTTTGCTACCTACTACTTCAAGAGGTAGAACTTGTTAAAAGAAATTCAATTGTCAAAGTAAATCAACAAAGCTTTATTGTTATGTAAATAGCATTGTGAGCCAAGAGCAGGAAGTCGTGTTGGTTGTGCGGTCTCTTGATACTTCTATGTTACATCATTATAATGCAAGATCCGGCTAAATCCAAAACACAAACAAAATATGAGCAGTACAAACACCCATGTTATTTCGATAAACCCCAGTATTTGAGTTAAATAATGAGAACACTTGTAATACTGACTGGTGCTTTCTGTTTCAGATGGAAAGGGTAAAAAATGACTAACGAACATAAGTTGATACTTGTGTTTATTACTCCTTTACTTATGATTATTCTATGGGTATAGTCACATGTTGCATTTCTGGTGCGGACGAGAGTGTGTGATCTGTGCGCAGGCATCCGCCTGCGCACAGATCACATATGCGAGTGAATGGGTGCGCACAGTCATGCGCAGTCAAGCGCAGCACCGTGGACTCCCATTATAAAGATAGGGGCTTGCGGTGCTGCGGTCACATTGCGGCTCCCCTTCGCAGAACGCTGCGGAGGGGAACGCAAATGTGAAGGCACCCTTACTCATTATTTACTTGCATCTTTGAGCTTCACGTCTCCAGCATGTGAATTCTCTCAGTGTTTCTGCAGTGTTTTTCACCTATTCAAATGAATGAGTAAAAAAATGCACCAAATAATGCCACAAAAATGTAATAAAAACAGCTGTATTTATGCTGTTTCTCCTGCCAGCACATCAGTATTTTTCTTCTGGAAATCTTGAATGTGTGCACATACTCCTACACCGATTTCTTCTCATTTAAGCAATACAAGCAATGACAATCCTGAAGGGGGAAAAATACTTTAGTGACTTAAAGAGAACCTGTCACCATTTTTTCTATATAAAGGAAGGCCAGCATCTTTTAGCCTTCTGTGGCAGAATTCTAGAATGCTGTACATATGTCCCAAAGCTTTAATTATATTCACCTGTGAGGTGATCCGGTCATGATCCTGCGTCTCCTCTTTACTTATGATCGTCGTTTTCCTTCTTACTTTGAGTGAATGATGCATCCTACAACCTCATGGTGTTCTCCATTGTGCTTCTGTTCCGGTGTATGTTGCTCTGCCCTGCTTGGGACAGAGCAAAGTCACTCTTTGACCTTTCCCAACACATGCACACTACAGTACTTTGCTCTGCCCTCTGATGTGCAGAGAGAGCTGTGCCTGAATAAAATTATGCTGTACAGATTAAGTGTGATGCATTATCCACACAAAACAAAAAGAGGAGGTGCTTGATAAGGACCAGTAAAACCCAAAAGACCCGGATTGTCTGTGGATAGGGATGGGCAAACTGCTCGGATTCGTAACCAGGGTTGCTCTAATTTAGCAAGTAAAGAGTCCTCATTATACTTACTGGGTCCGTGTTATTCGTCCCAGCTGTGTGGCAGTCCTGCTTCACTTCCCGGCTCCCAGGGAATAGCCATGTGCCTTTCTCCAACAGCCAATCACATACGCCCAAAAGATAAGGGGCGGCCTGGAAGTGACGCAGCGTTCGTCACACCAGGAAGAAAGAACGTGGGCCTGGTAAGTATATCAGGTGTATTAACTCTTTGTTTGCTTTAACAGGACAATTCCAAACACAGGGAAAAACAAGCAGTTCACCCATCCCTACCTGTGGATTATTAAAATAAAAAGCTCTTTTTTTGCATTATTCAGGGTTGGCTTGTGGAAATTAATACAGCATTCTAAAATGCTGCAGCAGAGGGCTAAAAGATGCTGGCCCTGCTTTATATGGGGAAAACCGGGCGGCAGGCTCCCTTTAAATCAGCTCAGTGGTTTTCCACAGAATTTTAAAAAAGTTTAACCTGTCCTAATACCAAGTCTTCTCCTGTCTTTTCTCAGCATAATGCAATGATGTCATTGCTTGTAGCTTGTAGCTTAGGCCGGCTTCACACCACGGTTTTCAGCTGTCAGGTTGGATCCTGTTTTTTGCAGGATTCACCGGACAGAACCTGACAACACAGAAGGAGCAGAAAGTGTGGGCAAATATGCCCTCCGATCCTGATCCTGTTTTTTGCAGGATTCATTTTCCTGCTGCTGTCCACAGTGCTAAAGTCTGCCTGTGTGTGCAGTGCTGCTGTCCATGGTGCTGAGATTTCAGACAGGTGTACTGTGCTGCTCTCCATGGTGCTGAATGTTCAGCCGAGTCTCTGAAATGCAGCTGTCCATGGTGCTGAATGTGCGTGGCAGCATTTCAGAGCCTGCGCTGTGATATACATCGGATCTGGGAAATTATCAGATTTTTTAATGGATCCGGCGCCCATAGACTCCCATGTTATGGGCGCCAGATCGTCCCAGTTCCGGGAAGATCTGATTTTGTTCGATTTTTACACCAGAGCCAAAAAATAATGCAGACTTCGATTTCATGCCCAGTTAAAAACCAGACAAAATCAGATTAGGGACAAAACCCACAAAACTGGATGGCCAAATAGCACCAATCTGGCACCATAGGGACACATGGGGGCAAAACTGAATCAGGTTCTGTCCGTTTCAAACCGGACAGAACTTAACAGATGAAAACCGTGGTGTGAAGCCAAACTTAGCAGAACCTCTAACTTCAATAAGGCACAGCTTTCCCAACAGGTACATTTGGTTTGGCAAATAATATTTTACCTAAACTGGGTGCAGACTAAGTACTGAGAAAATATATCAGAAGTAGAGCTATACTGTTAAGTAACTTATTTAAAAAAAATATATATGTGTGTAGAAAAGGAAAAAAACTATATTTCTGACCAAAGTGTGTTCAAAGGACAGCTCCCATTTAAACTGACTAATGAAAAAACCCTGCAGTAATTCTTGTGCAACAATATTTCTATTTTATTTTCTCTAAGGGTACAGAATATTTCAAATGCTTACATTTTCTTGAATGTCAAAGTTTCTATTGGTATTCATAAGCTTGAGTTCCTTTAATTAACCCCTTCATGACCTATGACGTATAGGAACATCATAGGTCACCTCCCTCCCTCTGATGCGAGCTCACACATGGAGCTCACACTCTTCCCTGTACTTGCCACTGATCTTATCAGCTGACATATGCAGCTAACAGGACCGATTAGATCAGCAATTCGATCAGCACTGTTAACCCTTTAGATTGCTCTGTCAATCACTGACAGCACTATCTAAAGCACCGTGATCATGGGGCCTTGATGTGTTACCATGATAGCCCGGTGTCCTGTGAGGACCTCGGATACTGTTGTGATTCACTTCCTGTGTATGCCCGGCGAGCACCTGTATCCACAGAAAGTGATAATTTCTCCTGTTCAGAGCAGTTTACGGCTATTAACAGGAGAAGTGATTGGACACTGTAGTGCTGAGGTGCCCTAAGGAACCAAGTAAAATAAAGTAAAAGTAAAAAGGTTTTGAAAAATAAGAAAAAAATAAAAAAAAACATAAAAGTTAAAATTGCTCCATTAAAATTAAAACTATATAAAAAAACATATTTTGTATTGCCACATTCAGAAATGTCTGATCTATCAAAATATAAAATCAATGAATCAGGTCTGTAAACTGCTGATATGGAAAAAAATAAAAAATGACAAAATTAAGTTTTTTTGGCTACTGCAACATTGCAATAAAATGCAATAACAGGCGATCAAACCATCACATCAGTGTTACCATTTAGTACTGACCCGAGTAATCATACCGACACGTCTGTGTTACCATTTAGTACTGACCCGAGGCATCATACCGACATGTCAGTGTTACCATATAGTACTGATCCGAGCCATCATACCAACACGTCAGTGTTACCATATAGTACTGACCAGAGGAATTATGCCAATACGTCTGTTACCATATAGTACTGACCCGAGGCATCATACTGACACATCAGTTTTACCATATAGCGAACATGGTGAATAAAAAATCTAAAAAACACTTGCACTTTTTTTGCAATTTCACTGCACTTTTTTTCTCAATTTCCTGTACACTATATGGTAAAATGGAGAAAAGAGAGTGATAAACCGGGCACTGGTTCCAGGTGTGGGCTAATCAGCTCCTTGATGAGGACTGCAACAATTAGGCTCTGCTCTAGTCCATTATGTATAAAATATGGAAAACAAGGGGCACTCACCAAGTTGCTGTATGTGATTTTTAATCCATCACAGGATTACAGGTGCGGGGAGGGAAGGGGTGCAGGATCGGACAACAGTTGGCTGTTTCAAGCGGTCAGCGCTTCAACAGGGACCTGTTGAAGCGCTGATTGCGTGAAACAGCCGACTGTTGTTCGACCCTGCTCGTTTTCCTTATTTTATACAAATGGTAAAACGAATGATGTCATTCAAAAGTACAACTGGTCCCGCAAAAAACAAGCCCGATATGTCTGTATTTACAGAATATTAAAAAAGTTATGGCTCTTGGAATGAGGAAGAAAAGCATGAAAGTGCAAAAAAGTGAAAAGGCAAAGTCATGAAGTGGGTAACTTCTATCCAAGTATCTAGATGCAGCTTTTCTAACAACAAATTTCACATAGTAAACATATCTCTGCATTAGACCCAGAGTGTTAGGGCCAGTAATTTTTTGCATTTCGTTTATTTACATTAGCAAAAATGCAATTGCTATGTATTCTAGTCATGTACTTTACATGGCGATCCTAAGGATGGGGTCTGACTAGCGCCAGTCCTCAGCCTGACGGATGCATGATAAACTTAGAAATTTTCAGGCCCATCGCATAGCGTTACCGCCGGCATGTAACCCAATGCGCTGCCTGTGTATAGTATTCCTATGGCAACCGGAATGATCATGCAGCTGCCAGCTCCACCTACCACTCCCGGATATGCACTTTTGATGAGCGCACAGGAAACGCGGTTTGCAGCAATTTCCTGTGCACTCATCAAAAGCACATATCTGGGAGTGGTGAGTGGAGCCGGCAGCTATGTGAACATTACGGTTGCCATAGGGATACTATACACAGGCATCGCATAGCATTACATGCTGGTAACGCTATGCGCTGAGCAGGACAATTTCTAATGCTAGGGTCACATTTCAGGTTTTTTTTTCTAAAACCTGATCCGGTTTTGAGCTTTTAAAAAGCTCAAAACCGGAGCAGGAAATGCTCCTCATAGGAGCCTATTATGAAAACCGGTTTGCTTCACAAGCAATCCGGTTACCGCCTCTGGCTCTGCAGCCTGCATGAAAAATCATGCAGGGTGCAGTTTTCGGAGCGGTTCTCTGACCCGCATTGCGATAACCGGATTGCTCAGGATGTGTAATCCTGAGCAACGCGGTTACCGCATATACTTTGCTTACACTGCCGGGATAAGCAAAGTTTTGTCATTGTTTTAACAGGTTTAATTTTATTAATAAATGTGGCTATAATGTCTCTAGGGGTGCACACACCCCTAGAGACCTACCACCCACACAGGTGGGCATGTAATGATTTAATATATTATGTACAGTAGCCGACTCCTGTCAGCTCCTGTACATTTTTATTAATGAAGCCGCCAGCTCCCCTGTGCGCAGCGCTCATATTATGCCTATTGTAGGTATAGTATGTGCGCACTCCAAGGTCCTAAAGGCTTATACAGTAAGATCTATATGTGGTAGGTCTCTAGGGGGGGTGGGCACCCCCTAGAGACATTATAGCCACATTTATTAATAAAATGAAACCTGTTAAAACACAGAGAACAGTTTGCTCATCCCAGCAGCATCCCTACTGTACGGTAACCGGATTGCTCAGATTACACATCCTGAGCAATCTGGTTACCGGATTGCGGTTCCGTCCACACATTTTTGATGAAAAATGTGTGTGACCGCAATTGCGTTCACCACATCCGAATCTGGATGTGGTGAACACAATTCTATTTTTAAGTGTGACCCTAGCCTAAGTTTATCACGCATCCGGCAGGCTGAAGGCTGATGCTAGTCAGACCCTAGCCTATGGGTGAAACATTGTGAATGAAAGTGCTATTTTAAATTATGGGGTTAGAATGTAAAGAGTAGAATATATTTTTTGCTTTCATGATCTTACAGAGAAAAGAACAATATGTTCCTTATCAAAGCTATACTTGACCTAATATAGAGAAAGATGAAGGGGTGCACACATTGTTATCTTGTCAGATCGCTCACAGTAATTGGTTTGGTCTCACACATAGCCCTCTGTATATTCCAGCTAACTTGTCCTTATTTACTGATCTCACAATTTGACTGTGCTGCTATTTTATGTTAGTGATTTGCTTCGTTGGTCATTTTTCCCCATCATATCTTATCTGACTGGTCAGTTTATATTAAGTCTACATAAAGGAATGCTTTAGGTGCTACTTTTAAGGTAATGTGCACATGATAAACCATTACAGATCACATTCAGAGATTATAGATACACCACATTGGTTTACTCAAAGTGAAGACTATAATAAATGTCTTGAAAATGGTAACATGGGAATAACTGTTCAGATAAGACAATATTTTGTTGGTCTGTTTTTTCGTTCTACATTATGTTAAAGGAATTAAATGAGACGTGGAAACACGCTCTTGAACATGGGTTGTATCTGGAGCAATGCGGTTACCGTCTACTTTGTTCATCCCTGCTGTTTAATAAAACACTAAATATTAATATTAGTTGGGGGCAACATGTCTCTTAGGGTGCACATCTGTGTCTGTCTGTGTGGTGTGTGTGTCCCTGGGGTGTGTGTGTCCCAGTGGTGTGCGTGTGTCCCTGTGGGGGGTCCCTGTGGTGTGTGTCCTTTTGGGGGTGAGGGGTGTTCCTGTGGTGTGTGTCCTTGTGGGGGGAGGGGTGACTCTGTGGTGTCTGTCCATCCCTATGGGGTCTGTGTGTTCCTGTGGGGTGTCTGTGTCTTTGTGTCCTTGTGGGGTGTGTATGTGTTTATGTCCCTGTTGTGTGTGTGTCCCTGTGGGGTGAGTGCATGTGTCCCTATAGGGTGTATATATGTGTGTGTCCCTGTGGGGGGGCGTGTCTGTGTGGTGTGTGTCTCTGTGTTGTGTGTGTCTCTTTGTGGTGTGGTGTTTGTGTTTGGGTGCGTGGTGAGTATCCAATGTTGGGGCTCCACCTTAGCTGTTACTCTTTGTGTGCATGTGGTGTGTATTCATGTCCCCATGCGTGGTGAATATTCCATGTCAGGGCCCCACCTTAGTGACTATATGCTGGTATCTGCTGTTAGTGTTTGGTGCTGTCATTAAGCCCCTCTCATTCACAACTGTCAACTGGTAACTGTCACTTTCTCTCCATTATGTAGATAGGGCCAAAATTGTCTGGTGAATTGGAACACGCGGGGTTAAAATTTCGCCTCACAACATAGCCTATGACGCTCTTGGGGGCCAGACGTGTGACTGTGCAAAATTTTGTGGATGTAGTTGCGACGGTGTAGATGCCAATCCCAGACATACACACACACATACACACATTCAGCTTTATATATTAGCTGTTTTATTAAACAGTTAAAACAAAGTAGATGGTAACCGCATTGCTCAGGATTACACATCCTGAGCAATGCGGTTACCGCATTGCGGGTCACAGAACCACTCCGAAAACTGCAGCCTGCATAATTTTTAGTGCAGGCTGCATGTAGTGCATGGGGAGCATTTCCTGATCCGGTTTTGAGCTTTTTGAAAACTCAAAACCGGATCATGTTTCAAAAATAGAAACGCAGATGTGACCCTAGCCTAACTGTGGATGAGCTGTAATACCAGGTACTGACCAAAACAGAAGAGTCTCTGGTTCCCTAAAAAAGTAAACCCTTTTTTACCGTTTCACTCCTGGGCAATTTTCCGGATTTCGTTTTCTCTCCCCTTCTTCCAAGAGCCATATCTTTTTTATTTTTCCATCAATATAGACATATGAGGCTTGTTTTACTTTTGAATGAAATAATTTATTTTACCATATGGTGTACAGGAAAATAGTAAAAAAAATTCACATGCAATCAAATTGCAAAATAAGTGCAATTACATGTTTGGTTTTTTTTGTTTTTTATTCACCATGTTCACTATATGGTAAAACTGATAGGTTGGTATGATGCCTCAGGTTAGTACGAGTTCATTGATACCAAAAATGTGCACTTTTACTGTTATTTAAGTGGTGAAAAAAAAATCAGAAGTTAAAACTTCTGAATTGCTCTTTTGCGCCAATACGTTCTAATTTTTAGGGATCTGGGGCTGTGTGCTTATTTTTTGCATCTTGAGCTGACGCTTCTAATTATACCATTTTTGGTTAGATGCACTGTTTTGTTCGCCTTTTTATTACATTTTATTGCAATGTTGCAGCCACCAGAAAAACTTTCCCTCTTTCCCCACTAACCACCGTCCTCTGGTCATTGAATGACAAGTTCCTTTTGTCTAGTGATCTGCCTGCCCTGCTGGAGATCTCACCCTAATGCTGTCTTTCCTTGTGGGGAAACATAATAACGGTGCAAGATCTCCAGGGGAGGCATGTTACTCAGACAAGAGTGACCTGGTCTCAGTGACAGAACAGTTATAGTTTGCATAGTTTGCAGGGAAGGAGAAAGGTTGAAGAACTCTAAGTGCAAGATGAAACCCCCTGCATGTGCGGCTCTTTTAGTTAAAATATGGAAAAGTGATTATTAAGGAATGGAACACAATATTGAAATAAACAAACATCAACATTTAAAGTGACTTATATAAGGCTAGGGTCACACTTGCGTCGTGGATGCGTTTTTCACACTTGTCTTTTGTGAAAAACGCATGCAAAAACGCATCCATAGGCACCAGTACAAAAAACGCATGCCCCAATGCCAAAAACGTACGGCTAAAGCGCCATGCGTTTTTTGGATGCGTTTTTGGCTCAGCAACAAAAAACTCATCATGATGAGATTTTTGGTGCTTCTTCAAAAACGCATGCGTTTTTGTAACATGGGCCCTATGGGAATTGCATGTGAAAGCGCATGGCACTAAATGTTACCATGCGTTTTTTTAGGCTGCTCCAGACCTAACAGCAAAAATGCAGCCCAAAAACGCAGGCTGCCAAAAACAACATTAAAGAACGCAGCCAAGTGTGACCCTAGTCTTAGATTAGATCGTTTGGGGGTACCAAAATCTGTCATCCTTTAACTAGGATTGTATAGGTCCTTCCTTTAATTCTGTGTTTGAGAGGCAGGTGTGGGGGCTATTTTGTGGTCCAAGTCTGTTTAATAAAGTATGATACTTCATGTTGTTCTTTCTTCTCTACAAATCCATCAGGATTTATATATATAAGTCAATGTGAAGCTCAGAATAAAACTTTTTCAAGTTTCCAAGTACAGTAAAATAGTTAGAACACATGAAATGATTTAGACTGAATGTTGCTTGCTGTTCTGCCCACATCAGTCCTTAATAGTCTTAGGCTAGGGTCACACTTGCCAAATTCTAAGTCCCCTGCGTGTTTTGCAGAGAACTTAGAATTTTTTTCTCCCTCCGCAGCCTTCACACAGGCTGCAGAGCGGAGAATGCGGCTCCTAGCAACCCGTTGTGTATCATGGATACCCGCTACACAGCGGGTTGCGGGGAGTGCAATTTTCACCACGCACAGGGGAACGTATCATGATGTGCTTGGTGCAAATCACACTCCCTGTAGCCCAGCTGGTTGCTAGGGGCCGCGTTCACCGCTATGCAGCCTGTGTGAAGGCTGCGAAGGGAGAAAAAAATTCTAAGTTCTCTGCAAAACACGCAGGGGACTTAGAATTTGGCAAGTGTGACCCTAGCCTTAGTTCCATGAATGTTTTGCAACCAAACAGAGGAGATTATTTCTTATCATTAAAGCAGCAGTGAGATGGCCCTACAACATGAACAACGATCACATCAAAATACCCGGACCGGCCATGTCTCTACTGACCATAGCATGAGAGCTGCATGTGTTTCTATACTCTCATGCTCGAGTCAAGGGAGTTGCGGCCAGTCCATACATTTTGATGCAATCATTGTCAGTGTTATATGGCTGTCCAGGCATGACCTAACAAAGAATTCAGTCTGATATTTTGAACAAAGGTGGTTCAGTGGTTAACACTGCAGCCTTGCAGCACTGAGGTCCTGGGTTAAATTCTCGTTAAGGACAACATCTGCAAGGAGTTTATATGTTCTCCCCGTGTTTGCGTGGGTTCCCTCCGGGCACTTCAGTTTACTCCCACCTTGCAAAGACATACTGATAGAATATTTAGATTGTGAGACCCAATGGGGACAGCATTACTGATGTATGTAAAGTGCTATGGAATTAATAGCACTATATACGGTAAAAGAATAAATATTATTATTATTAATTGGCTATTATTAGGGTATTCACAACTGTTTACGATATATCTCCACGATGTACCATAAATGTATAGTAGATGCAAGTTCCACCAATGGGCCTCCATCTATCTCGAGAATGCCACCAAATTGCACATCAATGGCAAACCAGGTAGGAATTCTAATCACCTCTTCACTGACACTTGTCCACTTCAATGCACTATTCTTGATATATATATATGCATATCCCATTGTTGTGTTTCGCATCTTCTATACATCTGTGGCATCCAAATATTTCAGGATTGTACGATACAGTAATGCAAGTTTAAGTTATCTACAATAAGAAAGAAACCGGGCACTGACCTGCGGTGCGGTGGTGTGTAGCACAGATCCAGAAAGTGGTGCCCTCCTCCAGTGGTGCACAGCTAAGATTGAAGATCCATGAAAGTAGCAGAAAGAGCTGCACTCAGGTGGATGAAGTGCAGTTGCAGCTTTATTAATTATAGATCCATGAGGTGAACAAGCAGGGTGGGAAGGAGGTGCAGGATGACGGTGACCGTTTCATGCCGACTGGCGCTTCTACAGGTCCACAATACAGGTGCACAACATCAGAGCTAATAGCTAAATAGGCGAGGTCTCTGAGATCAGAATGCTGACACACAAAAAAAGGGTAAAATAAAAACACATAATGCCAAAGTAAAAATATATCAAAATGGTCGGCACATACTGAGGAGACATATTACAAATATTTCAAGTAGTTCTAGTTAAATTATTCATACAGCAATGCATTATATTAAGCGTTGCTAAAATACCACATACACTAAGAAAAAAGGCTTCAAGACATAGCGCCACCGCAGGACTATGAGTGCATAGCATCAGGAAGAACTGGATGAATGCAAATGTATATATACACATTCTACAGAAATATGGCCATATCAAGTTTTTTGTTCAGACCGAACGTTCCTTGTGCTCCTGTTGCTAGAATCCATTTGGTCTCAGTTTGGAGACGGTGTTTGTGGAAATTAACTCTTCGGGGTAAAGAATGAGGTCTTTCAATTCCCGAAAAAGGAAGGACATCAGGCTTGCCAGAATGGCAATCTCTGATGTGTTGAATCAGACGTGGGCAACCTTTCCCTGAGCTGATGGAATTGTAATGCTCACGAAACCTATGAAAAAGGGGACGTATCGTCTTGCCTATGTACAATCTTCCACAGGGACAGAAGAGGACATAAACGAGCCAATTTGTTCTACAATTAATAAAAGATTTAATTGAAAAAATACACCATTTATTTGTAGATTTTGGCCTGTTTGATGATACCTGCACCAAGGGCCAGTATTACATTGTTAATTCCCTTCGGACGATTTCTAAGAAAAAATTGGTTTGAGGTGTCTTTATCCTTCTCTTGACCAAGATGTCCTCCAAATTCCTGCTACATCTGTATGTCACCACAGGCATACAGTAGATGTGTTTCAGAGCCCCCTGATCAGATTTAATGATATGCCAGTGTCGTTTAATAGCTGAAGCTACTGTAGAGAGCATAAGACCAAATTTATAATTGAAGAAAAATCTCTTCTTTACTTTTGGATACAGGTTGAATTGGCATTATTTTGCCTTGGTCTATGCAAGCTCTATCTCTAGCACAACTCAAGACACTGGGGGGTAACCTCTGTGGAGAAATTCTTGTTCCAAATCATCCGCCTGTTTTTTCAATCCTAATGCAGTATTATTGATATGTTTTACATGTAAAAATTGGTTAGACGGTAAGCCTGTCTTAGTATGAAATGAGTGGGCACTATGATAATGCAGGAGGGAGTTAGTGGCGGTCTTCTTTTTCAAAATAGATCTCCTGATTTTTGCGTCCACTATCTCCAATATTACGTCAAGGAACTCAAGTTCCTGATCCCCAAACACAGATGTAAAGACCATATTATATGTGTTAAATGAGTTTAAATGGTCTATGAAACAGTTAAATTCCCTTTCGTCCCCGTCCCAAATAAGCAAGATATCATCGATATAGTGCATAAAATATTTGATATTTTTTAGGAACAGATTCCGAGGAGAATAGATAAAATCCTCTTCAAATGCTGCCAAAAATAAATTTTCAATGGTACATGCCACAGGCGTACCCATAGCAGTACCCACCTGCTGCAGGTACCACTTGTTGAGAAACATGAATACATTGTGCTCAAGTACAAAACCCAATGATTTGCACACAAAATCAGATACCTTGGCACCAGTTCCTGTATGGGTGACCTGGTGGGTCTTCAGGCTTCTATTGAAGGTTCCCAGGGTAGGAGAATGTCTGATGTGTTGGGGCAGTGAGTCCCAGAGTATGGGTGAAGCACGGGAGAAATTTTGTATGCGGTTGTGCGAAGAGGAGATGAGGGGGGAGTAGAGGAGGAATTCTTGGGAGGATCGCAGGTTGCGTGAGGATAGGTATCGGGAGACCATGTCGGAGATGTATGAGGGGACAGGTTGTGGATGGCTTTGTATGTCATGGTTAATGTTTTAAACCAGGATCTCTGGGAAGTAGGGAGCCAGTGAAGGGCTTGGCAGAGGGGGGAGACAGGAGAGTAGCAGGGGGACAGATGGATTAAGCTGGCAGCGGAGTTCAGGATAGATTGGAGAGGTGCAAGGGAGGTATTGGGGAGGCCGGTGAGCAGGAGGTTGCAGTAGTCGAGGAGGGAGATGATGAGAGCGTGAATAAGGTTTTTAGCGGTGTCGTGGTCAAGGAAAGTGCGGATCCTATAGATGTTTTTGAGCTGGAGTCGGCAGGAGGTGACGAGGGCCTGGATGTGGGGCTTGCTTATGTGGGGATAACCCGGGGGCACGGCGTGGGGGACTGGGGAGAGAGAGCAATCGTTGACGACAATGGATAGGTCAGGTAGTGAGGGGGAGCATCTTGGGAGGAAGACTATGAATTTGGTTTTGTCCATGTTCAGCTTAAGGAAGCGAGCAGAGAAGAAGGATGAGATGGCGGACAGGCAGTGTGGAAATTTGGATAGAAGGGAGGCGATGTCAGGACCAGACAGGTAGATTTGGGTGTTGTCGGCGTAGAGGTGGTACTGGAGGCCATGGGACTCAATGAGTTGCCCTAGGCCGAGAGTGTAGATTGAGAACAGTAACGGTCCAAGAACCGAGCCCTGGGGGACCCCGACAGATTGGGGTAGGATGAGGAGGATGTGTGGGAGTGGGTGACGCTGAAGGTCCAGTCCGTTAAGTATGAGGAGATCCAAGAGAGGGCAAGGTCCGTGATGCCAAGAGATTCCAGGATCTGAAGTAAAAGGGAGTGGTCAACAGTGTTGAAGGCGGCGGACAGGTCGAGGAGGAGGAGAACAGAGTAGTGGCGCTTGCTTTTGGCAGTCAGTAGGTCGTTGGTGACTTTGGTCAGGGCTGTTTCAGTGGAGTGGAGGGGTCGGAAGCCAGATTGCAGGCGGTCAAAGAGGGAGCAGGAGGAAAGGTGAGAGAACAGCTCAGAGTGGACATGCTGTTCAAGTAGTTTACAGGCGAAAGGGAGGAGAGATATAGGGCGGTAGTTGGAGACAGTTGTGGGGTTGAGGGAGGATTTTTTGAGGATGGGTGTGATCAAGGCTTGTTTGAAGGCTGAGGGGAAGGTGCCAGTGGTAAATGATATGTTGAAAAGATGAGTTAGGGCTGGGATGATAACGGAGGTCTGGTTGGGAATGAAGTGGGATGGGAGCGGGTCGTGGGCGCTGGTGGTGAGGTGTGATTTTGACAGGAGGGAGGAGAGCTGGTCTTCAGTTATGGGGGAAAAGCAGTTGATGGAAGGAGAGGGCTTCTTTTATATAAGACTCCCTGGACTATAAAACGATACTCCCAATTAGATCCTCCCAATGACTCATAATTGACAAAGCTTTCCACTCCATATCTGTCAGGTTTCTAATAGGCTTAGGGTAAACAAGTGCTCTAATATCCCTGTCAACCAGTTCGGCAAATAAGTCGATATTAGTCCCTAGACTTAAGGGTGGCATAAATGCCGATTTCACACCTCCATAAAATGGCGGTCTGGAAACCGTCTTAGTTGCTGAGCTGCGGATATCCGGATCATTGATGCTAAGAAGCGTCTCAACATCAGATTGTAACACACCCACAGACCTCAACACATCAGAGATTGCCATTCTGGCAACCCTGATGTCCTTTCTTTTGCGGGAATTGAAAGACCCCATTCTTTACCCCGAGGAGGTAATTTCCATAAACACCTTTTCCAAACTGAGGCCAAATGGATCCTAGCAACAGGAGCACAAGGACCGTTCGGTCTGAACGATAAACTTGATATGGCCATATTTCTGTAGAATATTGGCCCTGTTTTCCTTTTGCCTCAGTTTTGATCATGGGTAAGAGCTTGTATATTCCTTTGAATAGTCTGTCTCACCTCTAGTGAGTTTGTCATTAACTGGCTTGCTTTCAACCCCTGAATTAATAGTTCTCTGTCTGTTTTTGCATATGTGTATATATAAATTTGTATTCATCCAGCTCTGCCTGATGCTATGTACTTATAGTCCTGTGGTGGAGCTATGTCTTGAAGCCTTTTCTCTTAGTGTATGTGGTATCTTAGCAACGCTTAATATAATGCACTGCTGTATGAATTATTTAACTAGAACTACTTGAAATACTTGTAATATGTCTCCACAGTATGTTCTGACCATTTTTATATATTTTTACTTTGGTATTATGTGTTTTTATTTCACTCCACACTTTTTTGTGTGTCAGCATTCTGATGTCAGAGACCCCGCCTATTTAGCTATTAGCTCTAATGTTGTGCACCTGTATTTTGGACCTGTAGAAGCGCCAGTCGGCGTGAAACAGTCACCGTCGTCCTGCACCTCCTTCCTTCCATGCTTGTTCACCTCATGGATATATAATTAATAAAGCTGCAACTGCACTTCATCCACCTGAGTGCCGCTCTTTATGCTACTTTCAAGTTTAAGTTGTGACTTACTGGAACCATTCTGTGGAAGTTTGTGTCGCCAATTTTAATGGTTAGTGTTCCAGCTTCTAGTAAGCAGAGTATAAATTCACAGTATGAAATCATCACTGTATTTGCAGCTAAAATATATATTTTCACCTATTTTGTTACCACCTATTTTTGTGAATTTGTACTTTTACATCAATCATATTAACTCAACTATACACAACCATAGTATCCTTTATGCACCCCAATATAGTCATGACCTATGTTCTTTGCCTTATTTATTGCTGTTTTCAAAAGTAGGTCTGTTTGGTACCTGTGTTTTTCTACTCCTTGTGTTCCTATTATAATAGACCCTGTGCTTAGCTTGTCTATCCACTGAGCCACAGCTGATACATCTTTTCTCCTGGTGTTTGCTATTTTTCGTACTTGCTTTAATCTTTTAGGTAAACAGGTGTTTTTTATTTATCCATTTGATTGTTTAATCATCTTTTTAGTGTGGCTATTGATTGTTTTCCTCTGCTAGTGTTTCCTGCTGGTGATATTCTCATTTTTATTTCCAGCAATTATGCTGTTCTACAGTGGGTATGGAAACTATTCAGACCCCTTTTTACATTTTTCACTCTTTGTTTCATTGCAGCCATTTGGTAAATTGAAAAAAAGTTCATTTTTTTTCTCATTAATGTAGACTATGCACCCCATCTTGACTGAATAAAACAAAAATATAAACATTTTTGCAAATTTGTTAAAAATGAAAGACTGAAATATCACATGGTCATAAGTATTCAGACCCTTTGCTTAGTATTGAGGAGAAGCACGCTTTTGAGCTAGTACAGCCATGAGTCTTCTTGGGGATGATGCATCAGGTTTTTCACACCTGGATTTGGGGATCCTCTGCCATTCATCCTTGCAGATCCTTTTCAGTTCTGTCAGGTTGGATGGTGAACGTTGGTGGACAGCCATTTTCATGTCTTTCCAGTGATGCTCAATTGGGTTTAAGTCAGGGCCCAGCCAGTCTTAGCACACCTACCTTTCTTTAGGTGAATTGCACTCTGCTCTGCTCTCCAATTCCTTAGGGGGTACACGAAGTACTCGACGGCCGTTCAGGCAGCAAAGGTCTGAATTGCCATTATTTAGTCTGGGGTTATGATCATTCTAACCTACGCACGTACCACTAGGGTCTGTGGTGTCCAAATCTCTAGTCTGTACAGGAACCTGCTGGGCCTGTTTCAGTTTTTAGTGTTTTATCTTTTTAGCCCTTGCGAGTTAATTACACAGTAATAACAATAGGTTAGGAGATTGTATTAACTGATGCTGACTCTTTGTTTTCAGTATGGAAGGCCTTTATCTAAGAAAGTCCAGTTGTATTTCTAATCTCCTGCAGTCTGGAATGTGTCAGATTAGATCATATCAGATGTCTTCTAATATATATGGCAACCAAGCACAGACACCGTACAGATTGTGGGACAGTCTGAGTGTAACAGCCAATCACAAATATTCATGAAGCTTAATGGGCAGTCCCAGAAGCAAGCAGTGGGAGGGCCCTGTGGTTATCTTACGTGATTACCATGGTGACACGGTGAGCTAGCCATATCACCTTGTTAATCATGTTAGCTGATAGGGCAGTTCGATCCAGCCTAATTCCAGTGCGGTATCATCTAGTTATATCCAGTTTACAAAAAAAAAACGTGGATCTGGGCAGACACATGTTCCGCCGGATCACTGCCAGACAGGAAAAAACGCTAGTCTGAAATTAGTTTTATCATTTTAAAAATGGAAATTTTGGTGGTGCAACATTTTGTTGGGAAAACATAATATCTCGTTCTGTTCATTCCACTTTGCGTTAATTCTTTTGAACCACCTGAAGAGTTAGCAAACTTTCTTAGAGCAGTTTTGAATAATTTGAGGAGTAAAGTTTTAAAAAGGTTATTAGCTTGTTTTTTTTTTTGCAATATATAGGCCTCTTAAAATCAAATGATATGTGAATAGGACCTTAAAAATAAACTTTGTGATATAAAGTAGATATATAGTGAATGTTTTATACCTTGGTCCACTCAGGAGTGATGCGCCTGATAATGGGCACTGTTAAAATCAATGCCAACTCCAAGGCATTTGTCCACATTCCAGAACTGTATAAAACATTTGTTTGCAGTGGCCCTCTTCTGGCAAATGATCACCGAATGTGATGTTGTAGTGTATGTAAAGGTACCATTACAAGATAAGATATCGTGAACGATATTGTTTAAACGTCACAAGTTTGGACGCTAGGACGTCATTGCGTGTAACACCGAGATATGAGTATGATAAATTGTTGGATTGTTGATCGCAGATTTGAGAACATTTTCTCAAATCAGACGATCCACAATCAGCCAACCTGCTGTTTCGTTCTGTGTGACACCGCGATAACGTTGTCTTGATTGACTTCACCCATTGATATCAGTGAACAAGTATCGATCGCTGGGTTGTGCGAATGATACCTGCTCGCTGGAGCGTCGGCCATGATATCTTGGCGTGTTACATCTCTCCAACGATGTCAAAACTATGTCCTAAAGACCGCGCACCCCCGAGATCGTTAGTGATATCGTTTCAACATTGTTGCATGTAAAGGTACCTTTAAGTAAAGCTCCTGATGTATACTGAAGGCTATACACCAGTGTTTCCCAACTCCAGTCCTCAAGGCACACCAACAGGTCATGTTTTCAGGATTTCCTTAGGATTGCACAGGTGTTAGTTTAATCACTTGCACAGGGGATAATTCCATCATCTGTGTAATGATAAGGAAATCCTGAAAACATGACCTGTTGGTGTGCCTTGAGGACTGGAGTTGGGAAACACTGCTATACACACACTTTGTTATGTGATATAAAGGGTATAAAAATTGTTTATTATTCGACATTTTTGAATTTCACTTATTACATAAACACATATTAACCTTATTTTCCATTAACATAAAGTACAATGTGTCATGGAAAGCAATCTCAGAATTACTTAGATATATAGTAGCAGAATTATAACGTTATTACCCCATAAATTGATACACATCAAATTTGAAAAATGATAATGAATGCCAAAACTGCCTCTGTCATAAATTATTGTCTTGGCTTAGTAATATAGAATATAATTAGATTTATAGGTAAGTGAGGTAGATTTATTTTAGCTGCTAAAGAATATAGAATACACTTTTTCTTGTCTACATGCTGTGTCTGTTATTACAGCCGGCTGCATTCACATGAATGGGGTTGATGCAATAGTACATACACAGGAAAAGCACACTATCTTTCTAAACCTAGACAACCATTTTAGCTATGTGCATCTTATGTGGCCATTATAGCTATCCAAAATAGTGTGCAAAATTACACGTTTTTCTCAATATTTATATCCTTACTATATATACAATCAGGGCAGCAGCCTCTCTAATAATAGCGGTTCCAGAGATCATCTGATCTGATACTAGGTTTATCCTGTCATGCAAAGTGGTTTTACATAATACATGAATGGGCTTTGTCTGCTTTTACTTAGCGACTCTCTGCTGTAGCTCATCCAAGTAGGTGTCATGTTCATCAGGTCTAAGTTTGGCATGTTCTCTTGGGGATACATCAAACCTTAGTCTATACAAGAAGGAGGAAAATCGTTAAAAGTATTATATTATATAATAAAATACTCCATAAATAATGGAAGTCAATAAAGACCAAGTCCCACGATGAGTGCCTCCTTCTATGACATCCAGATCACAAGACGTTGACATGAGGCAACCTTTTTAGTTGGGGCTTCATGTTGCACATAAAGAAATTCTGACATTAAATTGACGAGATATATTTTAATATCCTTATGATGTGAAGTATGTTATGTCTCGGCTGTCATAAATAGTCACAATCACTTCTTATGTGGATCTCACAAAGGCATTTTTGTTTATGCATATTATGTGTTAGTATAATTCCAAATCCATGCATAAAATCCAAGAAACTCAGCAATCTTAATTGGACTAGTCTGTGATGCTGGGACTTGGGGCTGTGATAACACACGTTCCAAAACCAGATCATGCATTTCATTTGTGTGTATAAAAATAAAAGGTGTTATGTTGTGAATATTCAAGCAATCAAACTCTTGTTTTACAAATCACTGCTTAAAAATATACTACTACTGGATTAATATAAATGGATGTCTCTATGCAAGATGGAAAAGATTTGGATAGGAACTCAATTCCATCTGTTAGAATAAATGATCCCTTAAAGGCACTGTAACCATAGGGGGGATAGGATGCTGCAACTGGGAAATTGAGAAAGATTTCCTCACACTTGGGGACCCCTAGTTTTTACAGCACAATCATAATAGCATTTCTGCATTATCAGTGTAGTTTCTAAGCTTGAGCGTGTTTCAGGACCTTTAGTGACATCACAGTCATGTGACCATGATGTCACCACAGATCCTGTACCCTGCAGGTTCTAGGAAAGCTATATTTTGTGTATGAATCAGTTATCCATTGTGTATTTGTGTGTAATGCACTATGTGTGTTTCATGTAGAGTGTGTGTGTCATACCTCTTGTGTGTATGAATCATGCATTTATTTTTGTACCACGCATTGTCTTTGTGTCATGCTTTTGGTGTAATGTATTTTATTTGTATGTGTCATGCATATTGTGTGTGTGGCATGCATTGTGTGTGTGTGTAATGCATTGTGTCTGTGTCATGCATATTGTGTGTGTGTTCTGCATGTGTGTGGCTCATGCAGTGTGGAGATACTGTATCATGCATTTTGTATGTGGGTATCATGCATTTTATGTATGTCATGTATTGAGTGGTCAAAACAAATCCATATATGAATATGATCCGTTCTGTAGTGAGATAAACCAACCACAAGGGTAAAGCAATATTTGGTGGTTTTATTCATAATTGTTTCTAAAGGCACCAATTATTGATTTACCCGTGTGGTTACTTCATCTCACGATAGAACGGATCATATACGGTACATATACTTTCTTTGGATTTGTTTTGACTACCACACAGTATACATGAATTGTGGATCCCGCAGCAGCCATTACATTCTATGCAAACTGGTTGTGTGTCACGCAACCAGCCCAGGTGAGCAGTGACATTTATTTGCTTCTGTCAAGTTATAAAATAAGACCTTATTTGCGCTTTCTGTATCCCTCACAGTTTGTTCCATGTATTGGGTTGTGTGTGTCATGCACTACATCATGCATTGTGTGTAGGTTTGTTATGTATTGGGTGTGTGTGTGTTGTGCATTTTGTTTGTGTCACATATAGTGTGTGTGTTTGAGTGTAATATACACATACAAAAATGTTGGCAGTGCAGACAAGAATTTTTAAGTGTAAACATGTCATCAATTGTACATCAAACGGTAAAATGATGCTCATTCATTGGGTCCTTGGATTGTTTATAGTGGAACAGAAATCATTGGTTTTCAGCACCCTGGTGTACAATGCAGATTTCTGATGATAACATGATATGGTACAAGGAAAGATTGATTTACTATTATTCATTTTGCGACCGTTATTCTTCCTCAACCTGTATAAAGAGGCTACACAAAATTAGAAAAGCGCTGCATATGTGCAATGGTATGTGCAGGCAGGAAAAGGTGGAAGGCTGTGTTGCTCATCTGACAAGGTTGTGCCAACTGTAAAAATACAAAAAGGGGGGAGACAAGAGGCGCAATAGTGCCCTATCACTAGTGACACTGTCTGTGTAAGTTTATCTATAGGTGTGCACTCACCTGGTTCAGTTGTGTGCCCCACAACTGGTTTATGAGCATTTGGTTTTTTAGCTGCTGCAGGACCTCCACCAGCCATTCGCACGTGGAAAAACATTCAGATCTTGGAAAGATGGTGTACCACAGTCCGAGCTCCTGCAAGGTTCCAAAAGTAACAGGCTCCTTTATTTCACCAATGCATTTCGGCGCCTCTCCTGGTACCTTACTCTGATGAAGGTGCCAGGAGAGGCGCCGAAACGCGTTGGTGGAATAAAGGAGAGTGTTACTTCTGGAACCTTGCATTCCTTGTGACTTCTTGGAACCTTACATTCCTTGTGATTCCATCGAGGCAGCAGTGCGTACCGTGGTACACCATCTTCCCAAGATCTGAAGGTTGTGCCAACCACACACAACAATGGAGTCAGCTGAAAAGAAACTCTGTGTGTGTTATGCACTCACTGCAGACCCATAGGTGAGGCATTGGGCTGGATAGGAGAGTGATCTGTGGGAAATAGCAGTCTTGTCGCGGTGCTACACAAGGGGGAAAGGACCGACAAGTGGTTTGGTGAACTTGTCTATTGGGCTATGCTTTTTGAGAAAAATCCGTCCTTTTCAGCGGACATGTATACAATTAAATGACTTTTTATAGACCATTGGTGACATCATATCTAGTCATGATTGGTGCAAGAGATGTTAGTGAAAAACAATATGTTAAAAACAGTGCAAACACATTAAACATATCAAAACACATTATAAAATCAATAATTGAGATATAAAATCAATCCTACTCACATTCCTATTGAATATTAGACATAATAAAAATTACTCCTGAGAAACCATAAATAACTGGTGATATTCAATTATTTCCTCTATCCATGAACTCTCATTACCATTCAATTGCTGTAATCTGATTTTGTTTTTCTCATTTATTTTTCTTTTTTTTAACTTCGGTTTATCCAAAACATTTTTCCTATTATTGTGTGTTGGTTACTTTTGTTTGGTATTTGTCATTTTCTTTCTAATTTCCATTTTAACTTTTGTTTTATTCCTCTTATTTTCCTAAATCCCAAAACAATTTATTTGTCTTTAATTTAGTTTTCATTTAAGGTATTCTGCCATTACTGAACTGCTAGTGTGTATGTTCAATAGTTTTGTTTAGGCTCTCTGGATTGAGGTTTGGTAATTTGAAAATCCAATAAGATTCCCTATTAATTAGTTTTTGAAAACGGTCCTTGCAATTGTGTGATAATTCTTCAATGATTTTTAATTTGAAAAAAATTCAGTTTTTTTCTTGATGGTACGAAACAAAATGTTGGGACAAACTGTGATTGAGTAGCCCATACCATGCCTGTGGTTATTCATTCTGTTGTGGGTTATATGAATTGATTGACAATATGTCGGTCAAACTACTAATATCTTTTGCACTAATCCTGACTGGATATGATGTCACCAATGGTCTATAAAAAGTCATGCAGTTGTATTTGTATGTGTCTGATGAAGAAGACAAATCATCTTCGAAATGCTTAGCCTAATAAACAAATTCACCGGACCACTTGCTGGTCCTCTCCCTGCTGTGTAGCACTCGAACAAGACCACAATTTTCAATAGATGTAAAGAGGTGGGTATAGACTGTTCATAAGTATATTCTGACTGGACAACCCCTTTATCCCTGCTGTTCTGGTTTACTATACACTTATAATGTTTCGATCATTTTTGACCGGACCTATTAAAGTCTGGATTTTTAGCTGATTAAAGTGTTTTATTTGAATACCTGTTGCGTTATTATACTGTATGTGAACATGGTTGTTCATAAACAAATGAAAAATAAAATAAAAAAATTCTAATTCGGTCATTTTTGACCACACGGAACAGCAGGGTTAAGCCAAAATGACAATGTTAACATATAGCTGAAAAGGAATGGTGTATATGCTCTGAGGAAGGTGCAAGGTGTGCACCGAAATGCGTTGGTGGAGTGTGGAGGAATAAAGGAGGTGATGAATGAAGAAATGTCTTCCCAGTGCATCTTTTGAAGCAGCAGCGCGAACCGTGAGACACCATTCCTTTTCAGCTATCTGTTTCCCGCATTCACATGGGGGTGGGAGTTCTACGGCAGCCGTAACTCAGGCGTACAAGCTGGTTGTGGGTTGTCACAACCAGACCAGGTGAGCAAGCTGGTATCTAATTCTTGATCTGTGTGTGTCATAAGTGATAAGGCACAATCTGCGCCTCTCTTTGTCTCCTTAAATTTAATTATAGAATGTTAACATGTATTGACACTTTACGAGTCTACTAAAATAGACTTGGTCCTTGTCCTTTTTGATTCTGGGTAAGTTCACATGGGATGCAAATGCTGCTTTTTTTAATAGTTGACTGCCACATGCCAAATCCTCAAAGAAATGCTGAAGCATTTGCCCGAGTATCCACTTTTTTTGAATATTATTCTGCGTCTAAATCAGCGTGCACAGCTCAACTTGCAACATGTCAATTTCTGATGTGAAGACAGCATAGATTTATTGCAGATTTGAAATTGAAATGCCAATAATAACCTAGTTGTATAAGTGTAGATATTGATGTAAAATAAAGAAAAACTGTGTACTCACCTTACAGCACGATGCTTTCCTTGGTTGGATATTTAGACATATGGTGAGAGAAGTGGACTGGACCTTTGCCCCAGGTGAAGCAGAGCCAAGCTGTCTCTAGGTTTTAGACTTACAGTAATTGATCCTTTCTCTGTATCTCACTCCCTAATGTTGTGAAAGAACAATTTCTCCATCCATGATTTCTCCTAACATTGTCACACTGATTGATCTCTACTCTTAGAAGCAAAAGTTACTTCAACACTCGTATTTCACATGCGACTGCTTGAAAAGAATAACTGTCTGTAATAACCTGCTGTAACCTACGTATCACTTAGTATTTCTCTAAGTTCTCCATAAAGAATAAGAGATCATCCTAACAATAGGATATATGTGAACCATGCATACATGTTCGTCTGTGATTCAATACTGGACTTTAATACTGTCTATAATAAATTATTAATCACATAATACGTTTGGCTTCTTTTTCACAAATTATTTACTGTGACATCAATCACATCACAGCAAAGTCATAGAGTTTTTTGGAAACATTAATGGGACATTTGGTAAAATGTGGAATAAGTAATTTCTCTGATTTTTCAATGATTTAGGCAGGCCAGCTTTTGGAATTAATGGCTTTGTAATCACATATAGACTGGTATATTACTATCTTTTATTCTTATTTTTTCTAGAATTTCCTTTGATGGAGACATACTGTGTGGAGATCATTTGTGCAGACATTCTCATCCGCACGGTAAGTTTGATCGCTGGCTTCTTTTAAATCTAACTCTTGCTCTAAATTGCATTTGTTCATTTGTTCATTTTTATAAAGTAACTTTGGGAAAGTTACTTTGTTTTTGGTGATATGGTTGTTTAAAGGACCACTCCTGTGTTTTTGTTTTTTTAATTTCACCACTGGAATGTTGCTTAAAATCTAAGTCCCTTGCCCCCTCTTATACTCACCCTCTGGTGTTTTCATCTGCTCCCCTCATTCTTCGGCAGTTTGTGTCCTACTAGATGCTCCACTATTTAATTAAATGAACTTGAAGTCGTAAATTAATACAAGTCTATGAGAATAATGGAAAAATCCATCTCACCGCTTGCACCAGTCAGTACTTCTTGCACAGCATGGAACAAGGCACTGCCATCACCGGCTAAATCCAAGAGATTCTGAAGAAACTCAGCTCGTTCAATAGGAGGTTTCAATAGGCTTCTTTTTAGTGCATTACATGGAAAGTTGAAACATGAGTGGCAATAGGCATCGTGTTTCAGGGGACTGAATCATGGTCATGATTAGGGAGCATTCAGTCACCTGAAACATGTTGCCTAACGTCACTCATGTTTCTACGTTTCATGTAATGCACTAAAAAGAAGCCTATTAAAACCTCCTTTTGCACAAGCTTGATTTCTTCTTAATTTCCAAGTCTATGAGGGCATTGTTCTGGCCTCATTCTGGCTCTCATAGACTTGTTTTGAGAGATTGTGACATAACTTATGACTTTAGGCCAGTTAGAGGTTACAGTCACAAAATAATGATGCAAGATTGGAGCGACATCAATAGAAGGTGAAAACACTATAAGCCATAGGGCAGCGGACTTGGAGCTAAAGCATAACTCAAGTGCTGAAATAAGCAAAAACCGCTGGAGTGGTGTTTTAATTATTTTGAGAATTAAAAGGAACAAACAAAAATATATATTAAATAATAGATCTTTTGATAATAATAATAATAATAATAGTAATAAAGTTCCACAATTACTGTGCCAAAGTAATATTATTAATGTGCCTGTACTATGTACTTTATCATTTGTTGTGTTTGACTGTGTATAACTGCTCTAGTTCATGGTTGGAGTATTTCGCAGCACCTGGGCTGAGGAAGAAGTATAAGCGACTATATAGACTTGAGGTTTGCAGCTGCTTCTTACTATGAGGTAACATGTTTTCCTGCTTATTTTATCACAGGAAGAAGTGTTTCTACCACATCTACAGCCCTCTAACCTCATCAAAAGTCAAGTCAGTGATGTTAGAGGCTCTAAGCTAATATGTCATTGACTTCCGATATGATAAGCTCAGCGGGCTAGGGACACAGCAGAAACACTTGCTCCTGTGATAAAGAAAAAGGCAGGGAAATGTATTACCTCACAGAAAGAAGTATTTGTGAATCCCTCCTGTGTTGTTTGTATAGTCCTGTATGCTTTCTTCCTTGGCAGGCACTGTGGTATGCACTGACCTTGAACTGGAGCAGTTCTGCATGGTCATATCAAAGCAAATAAGAAAGTATATAGCAGGGGCACATTTAAGATATCTTATAACAGGAACATTTTTTTAACATCCAATTGGGGAACATATTCATTTTCCAGTTAATTAATTAAAATAACTTTGTAGGACAACTTCTTTAAATGCAGCAACAATTCAAAAACTGTTATGGGTTCACTCAAACTGCCTCTTTATAATGTTTGGTTTACATCTATCTTGATAATATGACACATTTACATTTGTCCTATTTTCATCATCTCCATTGTAAAGCAGACAGTACTTTTTATCCTATAATTCTCCACTATAGAGATTATTAATTTCACTATAGTCATGTCTTATCTAGTTTTTACAGACCTACTGAATCATGGTATTGCCATTCTCTTGATTAAACAATACTTCAGGCTCTACTTAATGCTTAGTTAAGATAAGAGTTTGAAAACTAGTGGGATTTCTTCTCTCTATAAACATCTGTAATACAAACTTTATGAATAGGAGCTTGTCAACATTCATGGAATATGAGATCAAGATTCTGTACACAAGATATCCCATCTATTTAATACAAAGGAAGAAGGGCGAGCTATTATTTATGACAGTATTGCCAATCAATTTATTAGCCGACCCAATATCTCAGATGCACGGCAGCTCTTAATAATTCTAGCTGTAAATGCTTAAGTTTTGTTATTACTTCATATTAAGCAGATTGTGTGTGTATAAAGATAGAACTTCCCCCAAAAAAGATGTCTTTAAGCTAGATAACAGATTTCAAGGAAATATTCTCTTTTATATGTTTTGCAAGCATTTCACATGTTAAGTTATAAATTCATAAATTAAATTTAACACAAATAATTATGAAACAGTATATATAGATAAATGCATAGACAGATAGCTATATGGATAGGTAGATAGTAATAAGTATGCACGAACGAGAGGCTTTAATAGGTTTGTCCACTACTAGGAAAACCTCTTCTGTATCTATATGTTTCCCCCAGATAAAATAAAAAACATATACTCATATCCTGTGCTGGCGCCATTCCAATGGTGGCAGTAATTGCGTTCACAGGGCTCACGTGACATTGTGACATCAGACAAACCTGGTACCCAATCACCACCACCTTTGAACAGGAACAACAACAGAAAATGAGTGGATGCTGCAGTACTCACTTCCTGTAGATTAACTCATTTGTACGAAACAGCAAGAGAGAATACAGCATTGATTGGTTGTGAGGCTCTCATGATGTCACAATGTCACATGAGCCCTATAAACATGATTACTTACACCACTGGAACGGCGCCAGCACAGGATGCGAGTATATACAGTACATTTTTAATGTACCTGGGAGAAACATGTGGAAACAAAAGGGGCTGTCCTAGTAGTTGACAACCCCTTTTAATAAAGGTATTATTTCAATTCACTACATGACTATTAAAGTTTTATACAACAGCTCCAAATGCCATTAAATCTGATACCATCTGCATCTCATAAGGTACTGAGACCCACGTCTCCATCGACAACGTAAAAATCATAAAAATATGTATTTTTGTGTGATATACCTAGAAGATACCGGGAAGTCATCCTAACCTAACAGGTTGCTTGTCAGTAAGGTTTACTACAGTCACTTTATCTCATATATATATATATGCAGTGAAACTAATTGAACCCCAATGCAAATTAGATTTATTGGCTAACTTTGCAAACTGCTGCTTGCAGTAAAGGCTGGGTTACACGCTTCAATGTATCGGGGAACCGACCAACGATACGACTTGACCTACATCGCTGGAACGACGTTCAATGATCGCTAGTGAGGTGTCACACGTACTGATATCGAGAACAACGCAGCAACGATTCTGCGACAAATGAATGAAACTTTCGGTCGTTTGGCCGCCTACGTCCTTCAGTTCTGAATAGGCGAAGCCATAAACGACATCGTTATCAAGGTGTCACATACATCGATGCAGGTTGAACGAACGATCAACAACTGATTTATGGTCCGGTTCATAAACCTGCAATCAACGATCAGCAGACTTATCGCTGGTTGTATCAACGTGTCACACGCTATGACGTCGTTTGAACGTCTCACAACCTGTTTTAGTTCACTATTATTCTTGGGTTTACATGCTCGAATGGCCTTATTCATATTCAACCAAAAACGTTCAATGGCGTTCAAGTCAGGCAACTGATGACCACTCCAGATTCTCCCAGGACCTCTCCTGAAACCAAGCTTTGTTGGATTTTGAGGTATTCTTTGGATCATTGTCCAGCTGGAAGATCCAGTGACAATTTGTTTTAGGTCAGTATTAGTGATGAGCGAGTAGCAAAATATTCGCACTCACTATATATTTGTAATGAGTAGGTTTTCACACTCACATATTCATCCTAATAGCGAGTCTAATGTTAGTCAATTAGTGATTGGCTTCGCCAACACACATCCGGCTATAAAACAAGTATTTCCGGAACAGGACGGGAGGGTGTTTTCTTTTGAGTTTCTACTGCATAAAAAACCTTGCAGTGCCCCCAGAAAGACCCTAACATTCAATCTGCTCTCACTGAGGTGCCAGCTCCCTTTGTGTATTGAAGAGAGCTGTCAATTTGTGTACGATCAATAATGATCGACAAATCACGCACAAGCACCAGTGTTACTCTCGTAGTAATGACCAGACAGAATGACCAGCTTCCGGCAGTAATTCCCAGAGTGCCACACTTCATTAAGATGGAGCAGGTGACTCCCTGCAGGTATTGCAGGTTTAGGCTGGGGTCACAGTTGACATGAGTTTTTTTTAGTGATTTAACAAAACTCATGAGTTTTTTAAGGTGTGTGATGGCTCCCTGCGTTTTTGGCTGCGTTTTTAAATCTGCACCAAAAAATAGTGCATGTACTATTTTTTGGTGCATTTTGAAAAACGCAAGCGTTTTTGTAGAAAACGCATGCGTTTTTATAACATGGGCCTCTATGGAAATTGCATGCAAAAACGCATGGTACATTAGTACCTTTTAGTGCCATTCAAAAACGCATGCGTTTTCCATAGGAGCCCATGTTAAAAAAATGCATGCGTTTTCTAAAACGCTTGCGTTTTTTTAACATGGGCTCCTATGGAAAACGCATGCGTTTTTGAATGGCACTAATTGTACATGCGTTTTTGCATGCGTTTCTCATAGGGTCCCTTATTAAAAAATGCATGCGTTTTTGGAAATGCACCAAAAACGAATGGTACAGTCACACATGCGTTTTTGCTATTAGGGCATGCGTTTTTTAACATGGGGGCCTATGGTGCGTTTTTACATGCGTTTTTGAAAACGCAGGTCTCCAAAAACGCTTGTGAAAAATGCAACTGTGACCCTAGCCTAACTCAGGATTCCAATGAAAAATGTCCAGCTCACATCATAATAAAATCTTCAAACTTTATTTTTCAGAATTTAAAGTACATGGCAACAATCTCTGAGTAACGAGTATCGCGAATACCATACTATCCATGTGAGTAGCGAATAGTAACGATTACACTCGCTCATCACTAGTCAGTATCCATTTTAGAATTTAGGCATGGAGATTTTCAGGATTTAATAAGTGCCTTGTGGTGTCAATAAAAGCCAAAGCCCTTGCTGTCTCAAAATTGTGCTGCAGGTTTTCTTGCTCACTAAAGGGTATTTGACTATTGGCTCCTTAGCAATCTGGAATTAGGCTAGGGTCAAATTTGAGGGTGACGGCAGTGCTAAAATCTTTGAAAAGGAGCTGCAGAGCATAGCGGTGACGCTATAGCACTGCCTGTGGAACGCAGCCCCATAGCAACCCAGTGTCTACCTTAGCATTGGCCTCACACCAAGCTGCAAGACGTGGGCTTTAGCAGAGCGCACAGGAAAACACTGCAGACGTTTTCCTGTGCGCTCAGCTAAAGCGCACGTCATGCAGCTTGGTGTGTGACCGCTGCTAAGGTAGACACCGGGTTGCTATGGGGCTGCATTCCACAGGCAGTGCTATAGCGTTACCGCTATGTGCTGCGGCTGCTTTTCAAAGATTTTAGCACTGCCTTCACCCTCAAATGTGACCCTAGCCTTAGAGAGTGATATCTTCAACTTTTTGCAATATCCAGGTAGCGTAGCCAGTGGTATTTAATCTCTGAACTAACTATGGCATAATTCATCAAAGCGATTACGTCAGATTCATGGCAAAAATTGTGTGCCAATTGCAAATTGTATGATCTGCTGAGGGATTCAATTCAGCAAAGCAAAATTTTAGCAAAATACCTGCGGCTTTTCTCAAAGTAAATGATATGTTAAATTGTTGGTTATGCTTTCTAAGGTTCTAGTTTTCCATAACAAACAAACAAACAGAGCGCAGTTTTCACTTTTTCACAGCAGTTTCAATGCTGAAAGTTGCACTCTGGTTGCTACTGGTAACCACATATATCTTACTGTAGGGCAAGATTTAGACCCCAGTTACTTATGCGGTGGTTATAGGCAACCAGATCAAGCATACTCTGAGGTGACTCTTATAAATAAGGCCTCAATTACTTTTGTAGAGGCTAAAGGCAACCAGAATTATCTTACTGTGAGGCAATTCTCATAAATGAGGCCCCAGTTACTTATGCACTGATAGTTGACAGCCATTGGTATGGTTACAGACCAAGTTATCAGGTTGCCCCATCGTAGCGATTATATGGTTTATGCAGCTTTAAAAGTAACTCTTTAGGTGCCATTTTCACCTTTATTTCTATAGAGCCTATATTCGGGAGGCCAAATCTTGAGAAGAGGCGGAGATTTAGTTTTACTTTCGCAATATTTTATGTCTGGTGTTAAAGACAGATCATACATACATATATATATGTATTTGCTTCTCTATTAGTTCATTACTTTACGTAGTACTGTATATCAATTATATTGCTAAACACACAGAAAATAGGTTTCATTAACTTATATTTCTCATGACAATAATCTGGTACAGAAAATTGCATAACATGTTTAGAACAATAGGTACAAACTGAATGTATGATTTATTAATGTTAATATAATTACTCTAATTTTCCATTTTGATAATTACATCTTAATTTAATTTATGTTTAATGATAGCTTTCAATGTCATTTTGATTTGCTTACTATGAAGCTTATTAAAACAAATGACATGTTGAATGGACTGTTATGAAATAATTGATCCCCAAAGGTGTTGATCAGAGACTATTTTGGTGTAATAAGCAAATTAACACAGGTGTCTTTGGTATATTAGTCATATTATAAAACAATAAAACACTTAATATCAGCGTATTTTAGCACCTAAAAATATGAACAGCCGATATTTGAACATTTCTGGCTGTTTTACGTAGACTGTAAAACGTAGGCTTTTGGTTACAAGTACCTTTAGTATTGAAAAAGCATCTATTGTATAATTGCGAATGGCTTTTTTGCCCCCGGCGTGGTCATGTGGACACGCGCGAAGCATTGGCCGCGAAGCGGCCATTGCGAGTCGGCGTGGTCATGTGGATACGCGCGAAGCATTGGCCGCGAAGCGGCCATTGCGAGCACTTCTAAGTCGACTCGCAATGCGAGCCGGCGTGGTCATGTGGATACGCGCGAAGCATTGGCCGCGAAGCGCCCATTGCGAGCACTTCTAAGTCGACTCGCAATGCCCGCGCAACGGCCATTGCGAGTCAGAGACTCGACGTACTAGAATCCCGATGCATGTGCATCGGGCTCCCAGCTAGTTCTTTTATAAAATACTTGCTGGGAGCCCGATGCACATGCATCGGGATTCTAGTACGTCGAGTCTCTGACTCGCAATGGCCGTTGCGCGGGCATTGCGAGTCGACTTAGAAGTGCTCGCAATGGGCGCTTCGCGGCCAATGCTTCGCGCGTATCCACATGACCACGCCGGCTCGCATTGCGAGTCGACTTAGAAGTGCTCGCAATGGCCGCTTCGCGGCCAATGCTTCGCGCGTATCCGCATGGCCACGCCGGCTCGCATTGCGAGTCGACTTAGAAGTGCTCGCAATGGCCGCTTCGCGGCCAATGCTTCGCGCGTATCCACATGACCACGCCAACTCGCAATGGCCGCTTCGCGGCCAATGCTTCGCGCGTATCCACATGACCACGCCGGGGGCAAAAAAAACATTCGCAATTTTATAATAGATTATCTTGCTGATAGAAATTGATGGAGAAATTGGAGCATTAAATTGAGAACATTTTGATAGTGGATGAAAAGTAAAACAAACCCAAAATATCCTGTATTCTGCAATACTGAATGAGAGCCATATCAGCACATTGCATTCTACCTGTACTCTCCATTCAATATTATGCTGTAAGCGTTTCCCAAAAATTAAACCTTTATGAAGCGTCCTACAAAATATAATTAAATCTAAACTGATTTAGGTTGTCTTGAACATGTTCTATATGAGTAGTGAATGCTGTTTTATAAAGAGACTGATAAATACAGTAGGGTTGAGGAAGCCTAATTTCAGATTGCAAATCAACATGTTCTGTGTTCGGTAACACCCAAATCAGCTGTATTCACAACTGGACATAATAGAGCCTTTTGCTCATAGAAAATCATAGGCTAAAGTTGCAGAATTTGTTCTTATTTGATAGTTTTATTTAAGTTTCCAATTTAAAATATGCTCATATCTTCGTTTTTAGTTGGATTGACAAAAACACACAGAAACTTTCAGAATGAAAGAGAATCCACTATCGAAGTAAACTTTTCATTTATTATAGCAATCATTTGGGTACAGCCTGCAAACATGATCTATAGATACAAGTTACTAAACTATATTAAGTTTAGTATAAGCTCATTGAGTTTCAGTAATCAGCAAGAGAGCATTGTTCTTTGTGAGTCTACTGTGTCCAAATCTTTGAAAGTGAGGAAACAAAAGTGCAATAGGGTCTTGTCCTTTTTAACGTTATACAAAAAGTGGCAAATGTCACTGCTCACCTGGGTTTGTTGAGACCAAAAACCTGTATATGCATATTATACAGCTGCTGCAGTATCCACATTCCATGGTAACACAGTGGTGATCAGTAAAGGTACCATCACACACAGCAATATTGCTAGGCAATTTCACTGGCAATTTGCTGGTTGCAGTGAAATCATGGACACATTGTTTCATTTGTACACAGCAACAAGATAGAACAATATGTCCATGATTTCACTGCAACCAGTAAATTGCCAGTGAAATTGCCTAGCAATATTGCCGTGTGTGATGGTACCTTAACAGATCCAAACAGATGGTGTTTTTGCGATCTGGGCAAACTACGATGAAAAGGACCACAAGGGATCAAAGGGAATTGATGCTTTATTTGATGCGTTTCAGAGCGTATTCTCACTCCTTCTTTAGGAATGCAACCATTATCACTATTCTACTGTAATGTTGTCCATACAGGTAGAACTTGTGGGTTTGGTTGAGTCATGTTGACTAAAACAGAAATGAGCAGAAAACTGACGTTTTATTTAATTTTTTTCCCTTAATATCATCCACTCTTCTTTTTGTCAAAAAATGATGGATAGAAATATGAAGCAGACATATGCGTATTACTATGCAAAATCAATTGTGCAGAGTATTAATTCTTTCAATTTTTAATGAAACAACACAAGACAATTCCAAAATAGAAGTACTATATTGTGCCCTTTTGTTGTGTCCCAAGAATGGGAACAACCTGTTATACATATTTTCTTGCATTAGGTATTTTCCTCCTATCAGCGAATTCTTTTGTTGTTACTAGGCAGAATTACACTGTGTTAAGATTGTCCCCATGTCCCTCCCATAGTTGGGCTCGGTATTAAGGTTGCTCATTCCTTCTTCCCAGCTTTTGTCTGCAGAAGCCATTACTCAAGATGCATGTGTACTACCATGTACAGATTACTGCATTGTAACTAACTGCAAGATTTTGGAAGAAAACAGCATAATTTCTCCTGGTTTTCTCTACAGTTTGGTGCAGGCTGAGTTAAATTGCCTGGTGGTGTGAGTACAAGCTATACAATTATCTAAGAAGCTGATAGTTAGAACGCTTGGGATTTGCAGTCTATAGGAAGAGACAGAACACCTTTTAATAATGCACCTCAATTTCCTGAAATAATACTGCCATATAATACACAATACTGAGATGCAATAATTTGCCAATGTATCTGTGGTATAGAATGCCCTCAGAATAATATTCAGCCATTTATACCATTAATGTTGATATGCAGTGTCCGAATAATAAGCTACTGTAAACAGATATAGTGTTTTATAATTTGACATACATGCTAAGATGCAGCACAATATATAATTACCCAGAAGAGATGTGTAGAACACTCTGAGGTCTACCCTTTAAGTGTATTAAAGTCTATTTCAGAACTTTAATGCAAACACTGCTTCATGTCTGAATTACTTTAACCTATCTGGCTCAGAAAAAAATGGATTGTTAATGGTAATCACCAACAGCCAATTTAATAGAAAACTACAGAATCATGCTTTTTAGGCTATGTAATGTTTAAAACCAGTAGAAAAATTATCCCTTTCTGGGAGTAGATCACTGATTTCTTAATGCCTTTACATATGCAGTGCAAATATAAGAAACTGTGGCTTTTTTCCACAGTGAAAAATGTATCCCTATGTAGAATGTCAAATACTTTGATCTTTAGTAAATGAAGTAATAACGGGTTTCACAAACTGTCCAGTAATGATCCTTTTACTTAGGTGGCAGAAAAGAGGTGTACCACTTTATACTATTAATGATGGGAAAACAGTCAATGTGATTCAGCTCACCAACTCCGGCAAGAGACAGTCCAGGTACGGGTGCAGTGCTCGGACTTAATCCACAGGCTTGTTCCCAGGTAGATAATACAAGATATAATGAAAATATTAAAAGAAGCCCAGCATCTATTGTAAAGATCAAAAAAGAGGAAATAAAGCTTCAATTATCCTTTAAAAATCCATGTCTTTATTTTTACAACTTCCTTAAAAAAGCCAACATGTTTCGGGCACAGAGAGACCATGCTATGCCATTCAAACCTTTATTTCCTTTTTTTTGATTTTTACAATGGATGTTAGATTCCATTTCCTTTTTTCATTATACATTTTATGACACATATCAACTACAGTCTATCACAAAAGTGAGTACACCTCTCACATTTTCTTAAATATTTTATTATATCTTTTCTTGGGGCAACACTGAATAAATGACACTTTTATACTGTCACTTGTTGACTGCTCTGCAGTCCATGTGAAATGCTCTGCTGTAGTTTTAAATGGGAATAATTTCCTTTGGCACATTCAAAGTTTAGCTACTGAAATGTTTGCTGTCCTTGGTATTTAGCTGCTTGCAAATCTGCCGGAGAGGGTGTGTGTCAGGTGATGCAGTCGTCCACGCCCCTGGTATTTAAATAGTTCGCTTTCCCACCAGCAGCTATTTTTGTTAGAGTTTAATCTCTGCTTTGACATCGAGCTATGAAGATGTGTACTGTGTTTCAGAAGCCTTCCAGAAGTATACTGCTTTGTGTAGATCATTTTCGGGGTGTTGCTGTCCTGTCCCTGGGTCGTGCTAGCCAAGGCTGGATAGGACCGAGGGCAAGGCTGGCGGCCCTGAGATCCCCACCTTTACGGGTAACTCTGGGATCAGAGTTCAGCTATGGAACCCCAATCTACAGGGTCATACTAGCTCCCCTGATTCCCTCAGTTCATCTCTGCCTTCCTGCTTCTACTCTGCTTGTGTGCTATTAGCACCCCATAACAGATGCAATGTAAAGTAGTCAGTGTACAGTTTTTATAACAGTGTAAATTTGATAAGTGAGCACATCCTTAAGTAAAAATGGCCAAATTGTGCACCATTAGCCAATTTATGTCACCCGTTGTCATGTGACTCATTAGTGTTAGAAGAGCTCAGTTGTATATGAGGAACAGGTGTGTTAAATTTGGTGTTATCGCTCACACACTCTCTCACTTATATTTTGTTCAGTAACAAAATCAAAACGCAAAGGTATGTGCCTGCCTATCTTGTTTGGTTCTGTACTGCAATATAACATGGATCAATCAATTCACAATCACATTGATTTTGCAGGTTCAGCATCTCCATATCACTTGAATCTTTGCATTATTATTAGTCTATAGGTTTCTAAAATGGCAAGTGTTTTCCCTGCCCTCATCTTTTATAGTTCATGATATAGTCCCCCTTGATTGGCTGCCCTATACCATATGAATTAATAGTTGCAAGGCATTATGATGAAGTGGCCCATTCTCTGGCTGATATTGGCTTCAGCAGTGTGTAAAGCGACACTGGGCATTTTTTTAGGATCCTCAAGATGTTGGTACGCTATGAATTTTCCAGTTTTCTCTGCTAGTTAAGCTTTGGTGTAAGTCAGGTCTATTTCCCTTTTTGATTGGGAAGTATGAAAACATGACTCAACAGGGAATTAATCATCGGCTCATTTCAAGATTTAAAATTATGTTTGCCTAGAACTGCTAAAATGTAAGAAAATAAACTGTAAAATAAATAAAGTCTCATGCATTCAAAGCATGTTAAGCGATAGAGCAATGTTTTGTAAACTCCAGACCATTTCTAGGTATTTTTTACCATTTATGACATTTTATACATTTTCTAAGCAGTGTAACTGCTTCCAGATTTCTCATAGACTTTAAACATCTGGATGTTCCCACTCCTATTCTGCAATGACATTCTACAGCATCATTGGGTAGTAGTGCAGCTAATTGTATCTCCTCCATATGCAGCAGTCATGTGATCACAGTATATATGGGGGAAACAGGAGCTGCTGGGTCATATGAGACCCAGACAGCTCTACAATGCAGCCAGCAATTCTCTTGTATAGCCTTATGTATAATATGATCATATTGTCCTCTTTTTCCCATCCAAAAACACAAAAATTAAAAATAAACATATTGGTATCATCTTATTTAAAAGTTTGATCTATCCAGATATAACATTATTTAAACCATATGGTAAATGTTGAAAAGATGGTGTCAATTAAAACAGCAGCTCAGGACACAAAAAAAAAGCCCTTAAACACCTATTGACCGTGAATTAATAAGATGCAGGTCTAAGAAACTAACGACACAAAAAATAATTTGTTTTTTAGACATTTCAGAATTTATTTTCCACTAAAATAATTGAAATGCGGGAATTATTATAATTATACTGGCCCGAAGACACATTTTGCCAGGTACTTTTTACGAGACAATGAAAACTGTAATAAGAAATACCCCAAATCAATGGCATAATTTTTTTTTTCGTTTTTCAATACCGTATATTATTAAATGAATGATAACATTCAAACTACAATTTGTACTGCTATAAATATGCATTGACATGGCTGTCAGTGTAAAAATAAAAAAGTTATGGCTCTTAGAACACGGGAAGGAAAAAGGTGTATCGACCTTGCAGTTCCGGAAATGACGCGTTCGGCGTCATATCCGGAACCCTACAGACAGCTCCGAGCCAAGCTGGGGGCGCACATTGGAATTTCAATATCACGCCCATTGGGGCGTGATAAAGACTGCAGGAGGCGGCGAGAGGGAGAGAAAGAGGACGTCCAGGGGGGCTAGTAACGGTAGCCACCGCTTCATTAACATACCAGCCAGTAAGGTATAAAACATTATATAAAAAAGTCATACCACACATTTAGGACAGAGAGGGATAGTTAGAATAGTAATAGGAAGGTGCAGGGACAGGTAGTGATAGTCTGGGGGGCTTTATGTAGGTGACAGGTTCACTTTAAGACTTTTTCCTTCATTAACATATGATCCAGTAAGTTATAAAAACAATTTATGAAACAATCACACCACACATTTCGGACAGGGGAGGGAAAGTTAGAATAGTAATAGGAAGGTGCAGGGACACAGGTAGTGATAGCCTGGTGTGCTTTATCTAGGTGACAGGTTCCCTTTAAACTCAAAAACGAAAAAATCACTAAGAGGAAAAAGTTGTGAAATGTTGAAAATTACAGGATCGATAGACACAATTATGATATGTAAAGGATACAACAATAGAAACAAAATATATAATACATCTAAATTTATTCCGTAACGAGTATGAGCATCACACAAAGAAATACACTCACTTACATGCCTTGGCTGCTATCAGTGACATTATTAATGGTTGTCAGACAAATGAATTCACTTGGGCAGCAAATCAAGATATGCTGACAGATACCTTTGCAATTGTAGACCAATGATGTCCCAGATGTGCTTGATGGGAGACCCCTGTCTGAAGATGCTGTAAGCCATAGCAGGATACAGGCTGCTTACAGTAGCACAAGCAGTATGTGGCCTGGTATAGTTGTGTTAAAAACAGCTCTTGGGACACAAAAGAAATGTCGTTACCATTAAGTCCAAAAGAAGATTAATGTAATGTAAAATTGTTAATACACCAGAAATAAAAATTAGATGGGTCCGGTTACCATGCATTAAGCTGCCCCACAACCAAATCTCGGGAGTAGGACCAGTAGGATGTTATATGTAGAGATGAGTTAACTTTTGAAAGTTCGAATTCAGTTTAGTTAATTGAACAAGCAATGATCGATTAACAGTTCGCAGAAACTCCGAACCCCATTCAGATCAATGGGAGGCAAAATCAGGGGCAAAGAAAACATCCTCAGAGGCAGTGCCGGGACAAGGCATTTTGGTGCCCTAGGCAGATAAGGCAAACGGCGCCCCCTCCCCCCCCTGAAATATGTCTGGGAATAAAAATGTCAGCATACTTTGAAAGTAAATTTAATTTAACGGGGACCTATAAAAGGTTCGTCCAACCACAGTACAGAGACATACTGATAGGTTGTTTACATTGTGAGCCCCAATGGGGACAGTGTTCATGATGTATGTAAAGTGCTGTGGAGTCCATAGTGTAATATAAATGCAAAAAATATTATTCTTAATATTATGTCACAATACCAGGATCTGAGGATCTTCTATTTCGAGGTCAGGGACTCTCTGATGCCATGTTGCTGCTTGTCTCGCTGCTGTCCTCTTTTGAAACTGCAGTGCGGTGGACAAGAGAGCATTAACTGATTAATAACAAGAAGTATGGAATGTGTACTGAGCCATAAACCCTCCCCTTTCCATGACGTATGGAGTGTACTAACTGAGCCATAAACCTCCTCATACCATGTCCAGCAGACATTGTAGGATTACTACTCGTATATACTCGTGTATAAGCCGACCTGTGTATAAGCCGACCCCCCTACTTTTGCCCCCAAAACCTGAGAAAACCTATTGACTCGTGTATAAGCCGAGGGTGGACCCCAACACAGGTATACAGCCCCCAGCAGTGTGGTATACAGCAGCCTCCCCAGTGGTATATACAGACCCCAGGGGTAATACAGCAGCCCCAGGAGTTATACAGCAGCCCCAGAGGTTATACAGCAGCCCCAGGGGTTATACAGCAGCCCCAGGGGTTATACAGCAGCCCCAGGGGTAATACAGCAGCCCCAGGGGTTATACAGCAGCCCCAGGGGTAATACAGCAGCCCCAGGGTTAATACAGCAGCCCCAGGGGTAATACAGCAGCCCCAGGGGTTATACAGCAGCCCCAGGGGTAATACAGCAGCCCCAGGGGTAATACAGCAGCCCCAGGGGTAATACAGCAGCCCCAGGGGTTATACAGCAGCCCCAGGGGTTAAACAGCAGCCCCAGGGTTAATACAGCAGCCTCAGGGGTAATACAGCAGCCCCAGGGGTAATACAGTAGCCCCAGGGGTTATACAGCAGCCCCAGGGGTAATACAGCAGCCCCAGGGGAAATACAGCAGCCCCAGGGGTAATACAGCAGCCCCAGGGGTTATACAGCAGCCCCAGGGGTAATACAGCAGCCCCAGGGTTAATACAGCAGCCCCAGGGGTAATACAGCAGCCTCAGGGGTTATACAGCAGCCCCAGGGGTAATACAGCAGCCCCAGTGGTAATACAGTAGCCCCAGGGGTTATACAGCAGCCCCAGGGGAAATACAGCAGCCCCAGGGGAAATACAGCAGCCCCAGGGTTAATACAGCAGCCCCAGGGGTAATACAGCAGCCCCAGGGGTAATACAGCAGCCCCAGGGGTTATACAGCAGCCCCAGGGGTTATACAGCAGCCCCAGGGCTAATACAGCAGCCCCAGGGGTTATACAGCAGCCCCAGGGGTTATACAGCTGCCCCAGGGTTTATACAGCAGCCCCAGGGGTAATACAGCAGCCCCAGGGGTTATACAGCAGCCCCAGGGGTAATACAGCAGCCCCAGGGGTTATACAGCAGCCCTAGGGGTTATACAGCAGCCCCAGTGGTTATACAGCAGCCCCAGGGGTTATACAGCAACCCCAGGGGTTATACAGCAGCCCCAGGGGTGCTGTATACAGGGCCTAGTATGCGGGGGCCGGGGGAGAGGCGCGCGCCTTTGAACACTCACCGCGGCCTCCGTGCGTGCGTCCTCTCTGGCCGGCGCCGGCGGCCGGAACGGGGCCCCCAGGGGGCGCGGGGCCCTCCAAGGGGTGCGAGGCCCCCCAGGGGGCGGACAATGGGCCCCTCATGTGGAAAAAATGCGCCCTCCACAAGATGGCGCCCTAGGCGATCGCCTAGGGTCGCCTAGCTATCGTCCCGGCCCTGCTCAGAGGGGCACAAAAGCTACCAAACACAGCTCCAACTGTTTAACACTATTACTTGGCATGCTTCAGCGTTACTGTCACGCCCTGTATCCGGACGCACCCCAGTCCATGGCATGACACCAGCTCACCATGATTGCAGGCCCACTCATGAGCCTCATACATCCTCATTATGACTTCTTTTAGGTTGTGTCAGGTTACACAGGGGCATCGCATAGCAGAGAATCCCGCTGCGGCCTCGGCATGTTGTTTGATGCTTTTCCAAGCAGATTTCCAGACACGACCGGAAAAAGCGGCAACCAGCCGCGAAACGGTGCCCGTTGTCGTCCCTCCCCCCCAAGTCTGCAAAATGACTGTTTTTAGATTTCAGCCACGGTGAGTGCCGCATATATTTTTCTTGCCTATTTGTTCATAACCATATACATAATATAGAAATATAACAAAAGTCCCACAGGGATCAGCAGCAGCACACAAACTGTTAAGCTGGAGGGCAGAGTCCATTCAGGTCTTTCAGTTGGACCCCAAAGGCTGCATGCATGCCCAGTAGGCGGAAGCGCAAACGGCGCAAAATATTGGAAGAGTGTCATGGCGGCATCTGTCTCTGTTCACACTTCAGATTCTGACAGTCCACACTGAGGTTTCTCTCGTGCTTCTGAATTCCACAGGCATGATTGGGTGTCGACCAGCTGTGTTCTCAGTGTGATCGGGCTTACAGGAGTTAATCTCCGTATGACTCCTGATTACCTCTAAGATAATATGTTCGGAAAAAGCTATCACAGTTGCTCCCTGCCTTTTTAAGATGGTGGAATTTGTTCTCTCATGTTGGCTAAAGCTTCAGTGTTGCTCCAACATACCAGACCTTTGCTTGGTATTCTAGTAATCTGGTCTCAGTTGCTATTTGTTTATTATTTGTAAATACTTCTCTGTTGCATTTTTTATCTCCTGCTTGTACTATTTTTTCTCCCTTATGACTTATCGTATTCTCCCTGTGTTTGAGTGCTGCAAGTTTGTATTTTGGTTTTCCTCTGTCAGTCTTTATCTGTGGGTTCCTTAACTACCCAGCTTCCGGGGGTTGGGGATTGGGAATCAGCTCAAGGCTATATAGGAGCAGGGCTAGGGTAGAAACTCAATCCTCTCCACCATCAGGAGTACCCATGAGTTAGGGTTAGTTCAGGGCTACCTAGCTTGAGGGGCAGATCAGGTGCTCCGGTTTCCCTTTTCCCTACAGTCCTCATAACATTAATGGGCATTACTACAACATTAAGAAAATGACCTGTATACTGGAGCAACACTGAAGCTAAAGTCATCATGATACAACAGATTCCACCATCTTAAAAAGGCATTGAACAACTGTGATAGGTCTTTCAGAACATATTTTACTAGAGGTATTCAAGAGTCATACAGAGATTAACTCCTGCTAGCCTGATCATACTGAGAACACAGATGATCAACGCCCAGGCTTGTCTGTGGAACTCTGAAGCATGAGAGAAACCTCAATGAGGAGTGTCAGAATCTGCAGAGTGAAAAGACCCAGATACTACCATGACACTCTGCGAATTTTGAGCAAAACACAGCGTGACAACAGCCTGATTGTCTGTTACAATCTGTCTATAGTCTACCAGTCTTGGATCATATATAATGTGAAGATTGTACATATAGTCTACCAGTCTTGGATCATATATAATGTGAAGATTGTACATTGTGCACCACTAAGTAGGATTTGAAATCTTTTACCTGTTAGATCTTAGTGTGAACAGCACAGGTCACAGATGATAGGGTTAGATAGTGTAATCGGGTGACTTCCAGGAGACTTGACAGGTTTGTGTGTATGAAGTAGACTGTATCACACTATGACACATACACACTTGTGTGTCCTAGCAAAATATTAAATTATACTTTTTTTCGCTCCCTATATCTATGTAGAATTGTTAATTCAAAAACACGTTCTGATATATGTGTATATATATATATATATATATATATATGTACACTAC
The DNA here is from genome assembly GCA_033576535.1 of Allobates femoralis. Taxonomy (NCBI): domain Eukaryota; kingdom Metazoa; phylum Chordata; class Amphibia; order Anura; family Aromobatidae; genus Allobates; species Allobates femoralis. The sequence goes on along the minus strand of JARQOC010000004.1, from coordinate 350,538,762 downwards.
TCCAAAATAAAGGGAACATTTAATAACACAATGTAATGTTGAAGTGATCCCTTTATTTTTTTGGAGCAGCATATTTACCCTATATAAAACTTGCCTTTTAGTTCACACTACACTACACAATCTTTATATCAATATCATGTAATTTCTTTTAAAACTCTGAAGGATTTGTTTTTCCAATTATTTTGGGAGATGTCTCTCTAAAGGATCACTATTGATCAGGCAAGAACAATTTGCACTTGAGCAACAATTTCGCCTCAAGTGTGTTTTGATGCACTCCAGTGTCCTACACAGAAGAGGAGATAAACCAGTGACACAGACTAATAATACAAGCGGCTTGTGTTCAGCGGAAAGTGACAGTGTGATGGAGAACAGGACTGTAGTAGGCTGTATAAGTACAAAACATTGATCTAAGACGCATTCATCAAGACACATGGTTTACTAGACTTCTTTAGGGTTCTGTAATTGATACTGTAGGATACTCTGAAATGCAAAATAGGTCTTGCATGTACTGTGATACATATTAACAAAATGGAGAAAATACCCCCCCCCACCACCACCATAACAGAGAAGCAAATTCTAGGTCATGATTATGACAGTTTAAAGACAGGATTATTTATTCTGCCTTTTATTTTGTCAGTTGAAGAGCTATTAGACCAAAACATTAAAGAATGTGGCTTTTCTTTAATGAGTGTATGTAGTAAACA
>JARQOC010000004.1:350451852-350537958 GCA_033576535.1 Allobates femoralis | reverse complement strand
TATCCAGGTAGTGTAGCCAGTGGTATTTTATCTCTGAACTAACTATGGCCTAATTCATCAAAGCGATTACGTCAGATTCATGGCAAAAATTGTGTGCCAATTGCAAATTGTATGATCTGCTGAGGGATTCAATTTAGCAAAGCAAAATTTTAGCAAAATACCTGCGGCTTTTCTCAAAGTAAATGATATGTTAAATTGTTGGTTATGCTTTCTAAGGTTCTAGTTTTCCATAACAAACAAACAAACAGAGCTCAGTTTTCACTTTTTCACAGCAGTTTCAATGCTGAAATTTGCACTCTGGTTGCTACTGGTAACCACATATATCTTACTGTAGGGCAAGATTTAGACCCCAGTTACTTATGTGGTGGTTATAGGCAACCAGATCAAGCATACTCTGAGGTGACTCTTATAAATAAGGCCTCAATTACTTTTGTAGAGGCTAAAGGCAACCAGAATTATCTTACTGTAAGGCGATTCTCATAAATGAGGCAACAGTTATTTATGCACTGATAGTTGACAGCCATTGGTATAGTTACAGATAGGGATGAGCGAGTATGCTCTCCGCTACTCGTTACTCGCACGAGTATCCCGGTACTCGGGATGCTCGGCGAGCACCAAGTACCGCCGAGATGCTCGGACTGCTCGGTAATAATAAGCGATCTGACACACGTACACAGCTTCCTGCAGTGCACACAGTGAGCTGGCACCACACAGGGAGCAGATTCATTGTTAGGATCCCTCTGGGGGCCACAGCAAGGTGTTGTATGTTGCAGCGATTTCAAAAAGCCCCCCCTCCCGCCATTTCCCAGCAATACTCGTTTTATAACCGGAAGTCTGTGGGTGGAGCCTGTCACTCATTGACTTACATTGGGCTCGGTGCTCGGCCGAGTACACGAGTATCTTGAGATGCTCGGCCAGAGCCCCGAGCACCCGAGCATTTTAGTGCTCGCTCAACACTAGTTACAGACTTTAGAGCAAGTTATCAGGTTGCCCCATCGTAGCGATTATATGGTTTATGCAGCTTAAAAGTAACTCTTTAGGTGCCATTTTCACCTTTATTTCTATAGAGCCTATATTCGGGAGGCCAAATCTTGAGAAGAGGCGGAGATTTAGTTTTACTTTCGCAATATTTTATGTCTGGTGTTAAAGACAGATCATACATATATATATATATAGATTTGCTTCTCTATTAGTTCATTACTTTACGTAGTACTGTATATCAATTATATTGCTAAACACACAGAAAATAGGTTTCATTAACTTATATTTCTCATGACAATAATCTGGTACAGAAAATTGCATAACATGTTTAGAACAATAGGTACAAACTGAATGTATGATTCATTAATGTTAATATAATTACTCTAATTTTCCATTTTGATAATTACATCTTAATTTAATTTATGTTTAATGATAGCTTTCAATGTCATTTTGATTTGCTTACTATGAAGCTTATTAAAACAAATGACATGTTGAATGGACTGTTATGAAATAATTGATCCCCAAAGGTGTTGATCAGAGACTATTTTGGTGTAATAAGCAAATTAACACATGTGTGTTTAGTATATTAGTCATATTATAAAACAATAAAACACTTAATATCAACGTATTTTAGCACCTAAAAATATGAACAGCCGATATTTGAACATTTCTGGCTGTTTTACGTAGACTGTAAAACGTAGGCTTTTGGTTACAAGTACCTTTAGTATTGAAAAAGCATTCTTTTATAAAATATTATCTTGCTGATAGAAATTGATGGAGAAATTGGAGCATTAAATCGAGAACATTTTGATAGTGGATGAAAAGCAAAACAAACCCAAAATATCCTGTATTCTGCAATACTGAATGAGAGCCATATCAGCACATTGCATTCTACCTGTACTCTCCATTCAATATTATGCTGTAAGCGTTTCCCAAAAATTAAACCTTTACGAAGCGTCCTTCAAAATATAATTAAATCTAAACTGATTTAGGTTGTCTTGAACATGTTCTATATGAGCAGTGAATGCTGTTTTATAAAGAGACTGATAAATACAGTAGGGTTGAGGAAGCCTAATTTCAGATTCCAAATGAACATGTTCTGTAACACCCAAATCAGCTGTATTCACAACTGGACATAATAGAGCCTTTTGCTCATAGTAAATCATAAGCTAAAGTTGCAGAACTTGTTCTTATTTGATAGTTTTATTTAAGTTTCCAATTTAATATATGCTCATATCCTCGTTTTTAGTTGGATTGACAAAAACACACAGAAACTTTCAGAATGAAAGAGAATCCACTATCGAAGTAAACTTTTCATTTATTATAGCAATCATTTGGGTACAGCCTGAAAACATGATCTATAGATACAAGTTACTAAATTAAATTAAGTTTAGTATAAGCTCATTGAGTTTCAGTAATCAGCAAGAGAACATTGTTCTTTGTGAGTCTACTGTGCCCAAATCTTTGAAAGTGAGGAAACAAAAGTGCAATAGGGTCTTGTCCTTTTTAACGTTATACAAAAAGTGGCAAATGTCACTGCTCACCTGGGTTTGTTGAGACCAAAATCCTGTATATGCATATTGTACAGCTGCTGCAGTATCCACATTCCATGGTAACACAGTGGTGATCAGTAAAGGTACCATCACACACAGCAATATTGCTAGGCAATTTCACTGGCAATTTGCTGGTTGCAGTGAAATCATGGACACATTGTTCTATTTGTACACAGCAACAAGATAGAACAATGTGTCCATGATTTCACTGCAACCAGAAAATTGCCAGTGAAATTGCCTAGCAATATTTCCGCATGTGATGGTACCTTAACAGATCCAAACAGATGGTGTTTTTGCGATCCGGACAAACTACGATGAAAAGGACCACAAGGGATCAAAGGGAATTGATGCTTTATTTGACGCGTTTCAGAGCGTATTCTCACTCCTTCAGGAATGCAACCATTATCAATGTCCTATTTCCAAATGACATGAATGACTAAACAAAACTATTCTACTGTAATGTTGTCCATACAGGTAGAACTTGTGGGTTTGGTTGAGTCATGTTGACTAAAACAGAAATGAGCAGAAAGCTAACATTTTGTTTAATTTTTTTCCCTTAGTATCATCCATTCTTCTTTTTGTAAAAAAATGATGGATAGAAATATAAAGCAGACATATGCGTATTACTATGCAAAATCAATTGTGCAGAGTATTAATTCTTTCAATTTTTAATGAAACAACACAAGACAATTCCAAAATAGAAGTACTATATTGTGCCCTTTTGTTGTGTCCCAAGAATGGGAACAACCTGTTATATGTATTTTCTTGCATTAGGTATTTTCCTCCTATCAGCGAATTCTTTTGTTGTTACTAGACAGAATTACACTGTGTTAAGATTGTCCCCATGTCCCTCCCATAGTTGGGCTCGGTATTAAGGTTGCTCATTCCTTCTTCCCAGCTTTAGTCTGCAGAAGCCATTACTCAAGATGCATGTGTACTACCATGTACAGATTACTCCTTTTTACCTGCTACTGCATTGTAACTAACTGCAAGATTTTGGAAGAAAACAGCATCATTTCTCCTGGTTTTCTCTACAGTTTGGTGCAGGCTGAGTTAAATTGCCTGGTGGTGTGAGTACAAGCTATACAATTATCTAAGAAGCTGATAGTTAGAACACTTGGGATTTGCAGTCTATAGGAAGAGACAGAACACCTTTTAATATTGCACCTCAATTTCCTGAAATAATACTGCCATACAATACACAATACTGAGATGTATCTGTGGTATAGAATGCCCTCAGAATAATATTCAGCCATTTATACCCATTAATGTTGATATGCAGTGTCCGAATAATAAGCTACTGTAAACAGATATAATTTGACATACATGCTAAGATGCAGCACAATATATAATTACCCAGAAGAGATGTGTAGAACGCTCTGAGGTCTACTCTTTAAGTGTATTAAAGTCTATTTCAGAACTTTAATGCAAACACTGCTTCATGTCTGAATTACTTTAACCTATCTGGCTCAGAAAAAATGGATTGTTAATGGTAATCATCAACAGCCAATTTAATAGAAAACTACAGAATCATGCTTTTTAGGCTATGTAATGTTTAAAACCAGTAGAAAAATTATCCCTTTCTGGGAGTAGATCACTGATTTCTTAATGCCTTTACATATGCAGTGCAAATAGAAGAAACTGTGGCTTTTTTCCACAGTGAAAAATGTATCCCTATGTAGAATGTCAAATACTTTGATCTTTAGTAAATGAAGTAATAACGGGTTTCACAAACTGTCCAGTAATGATCCCTTTACTTAGGTGGCAGAAAAAAGGTGTACCACTTTATACTATTAATGATGGGAAAACAGTCAATGTGATTCAGCTCACCAACTCCGGCAAGAGACAGTCCAGGTACGGGTGCAGTGCTCGGACTTAATCCACAGGCTTGTTCCCAGGTAGATAATACAAGATATAATGAAAACATTAAACGAAGCCCAGCATCTATTGTAAAGATCAAAAAAGAGGAAATAAAGGTTCAATTATCCTTTAAAAATCCATGTCTTTATTTTTACAACTTCCTTAAAAAAGCCAACATGTTTCGGGCACAGAGAGACCATGCTATGCCATTCAAACCGTTATTTCCTTTTTTTTGATTTTTACAATGGATGTTAGATTCCATTTCCTTTTTTCATTATACATTTTATGACACATATCAACTACAGTCTATCACAAAAGTGAGTACACCTCTCACATTTTCTTAAATATTTTATTATATCTTTTCTTGGGGCAACATTGAATAAATGACACTTTTATACTGTCACTTGTTGACTGCTCTGCAGTCCATGTGAAATGCTCTGCTGTAGTTTTAAATGGGAGTAATTTCCTTTGGCACATTCATAGTTTAGCTACTGAAATGTTTGCTGTCCATGGTATTTAGCTGCTTGCAAATCTGCCAGAGAGGGTGTGTGTCAGGTGATGCAGTCATCCACGCCCCTGGTATTTAAATAGTTCGCTTTCCCACCAGCAGCTATTTTTGTTATAGTTTAATCTCTGCTTTGACATCGAGCTATGAAGATGTGTGCTGTGCTTCAGAAGCCTTCCAGAAGTATACTGCTTTGTGTAGATCATTTTCGGGGTGTTGCTGTCCTGTCCCTGGGTCGTGCTAGCCAAGGCTGGATAGGAGCGAAGGCAAAGCTGGTGGCCCTGAGATCCCCACCTTTACGGGTAACTCTGGGATCAGCGGTCAGCTATGGAACCCCAATCTACAGGGTCATACTAGCTCCCTTGATTCCCTCAGTTCATCTCTGCCTTCCTGCTTCTACTCTGCTCGTGTGCCCATAACAAATGCAATGTAAAGTAGTCAGTGTACAGTTTTTATAACAGTGTAAATTTGATGAGTGAGCACATCCTTAAGTAAAAATGGCCAAATTGTGCACCATTAACCAATTTATTTCACCCGTTGTCATGTGACTCATTAGTGTTAGAAGATCTCAGTTGTGAATGAGGAGCAGGTGTGTTAAATTTGGTGTTATCGCTCACACACTCTCTCACTTGTATTTTGTTCAGTAACAAAATCAAAACGCAAAGGTATGTGCCTGCCTATCTTGTTTGGTTCTGTACTGCAATATAACATGGATCAATCGATTCACAATCACATTGATTTTGCAGGTTCAGCATCTCCATATCACTTGAATCTTTGCATTATTATTAGTCTATAGGTTTCTAAAATGGCAAGTGTTTTCCCTGCCCTCATCTTTTATAGTTCACTAGCTGGGAGCCCGATGCACATGCATCGGGATTCTAGTACGTCGAGTCTCTGACTCGCAATGGCCGTTGCGCGGGCATTGCGAGTCGACTTAGAAGTGCTCGCAATGGGCGCTTCGCGGCCAATGCTTCGCGCGTATCCACATGACCACGCCGGCTCGCATTGCGAATTGACTTAGAAGTGCTTGCAATGGCCGCTTCGCGGCCAATGCTTCGCGCGTATCCACATGACCACGCCGGCTCGCATTGCGAGTCGACTTAGAAGTGCTCACAATGGCCGCTTCGCGGCCAATGCTTCGCGCGTATCCACATGACCACGCCGACTCGCAATGGCCGCTTCGCGGCCAATGCTTCGCGCATATCCACATGACCACGCCGGGGGCAAAAAAGCCATTCGCAATTATATAATAGATGATATAATCCCCCTTGATTGGCTGCCCTATACCATATGAATTAATAGTTGCAAGGCATTATGATGAAGTGGCCCATTCTCTGGCTGATATTGGCTTCAGCAGTGTGTAAAGTGACACTGGGCATTTTTTTAGGATCCTCAAGATGTTGGTACGCTATGAATTTTCCAGTTTTCTCTGCTAGTTAAGCTTTGGTGTAAGTCAGGTCTATTTCCCTTTTTGATTGGGAAGTATGAAAACATGACTCAACAGGGAATTAATCATCGGCTCATTTCAAGATTTAAAATTATGTTTGCCTAGAACTGCTAAAATGTAAGAAAATAAACTGTAAAATAAATAAAGTCTCATGCATTCAAAGTATGTTAAGAGATAGAGCAATGTTTTGTAAACTCCAGACCATTTCTAGGTATTTTTTACCATTTATGACATTTTATACATTTTCTAAGCAGTGTAACTGCTTCCAGATTTCTCATAGACTTTAAACATCTGGATGTTCCCACTCCTATTCTGCAATGACATTCTACAGCATCATTGGGTAGTAGTGCAGCTAATTGTATCTCCTCCATACATAGTCATGTGATCACAGTATATATGTGGGAAACAGGAGCTGCTGGGTCATAGGAGACCCAGACAGCTCTACAATGCAGCCAGCAATTCTCTTGTATAGCCTTATGTATAATATGATCATATTGTCCTCTTTTTCCCATCCAAAAACACAAAAATTAAAAAATAAACATACTGGTATCATCTAATTTAAAAGTTTGATCTATCCAGATATAACATTATTTAAACCATATGGTAAATGTTGAAAAGATGGTGTCAATTAAAACAGCAGCTCAGGACACAAAAAAAAAGCCCTTAAACACCTATTGACCGTGAATTAATAAGATGCAGGTCTAAGAAAATAACGACACAAAAAATAATTTGTTTTTTAGACATTTCAGAATTTATTTTCCACTAAAATAATTGAAATGTGGGAATTATTATAATTATACTGGCCCGAAGACACATTTTGCCAGGTACTTTTTACGAGACAATGAAAACTGTAATAAGAAATACCCCAAATCAATGGCATAATTTTTTTTTTCGTTTTTCAATACCGTATATTATTAAATGAATGATAACATTCAAACTACAATTTGTACTGCTATAAATATGCATTGACATGGCTGTCAGTGTAAAAATAAAAAAGTTATGGCTCTTAGAACAAGGGAAGGAAAAAGGTGCATCGACCTTGCAGTTCCGGAAATGACGCGTTCGGCGTCATATCCGGAACCCTACAGACAGCTCCGAGCCAAGCTGGGGGCGCACATTGGAATTTCAATATCACGCCCATTGGGGCGTGATAAAGACTGCAGGAGGCGGCGAGAGGGAGAGAAAGAGGACGTCTAGGGGGGCTAGTAACGGTAGCCACCGCTTCATTAACATACCAGCCAGTAAGGTATAAAACATTATATAAAACAGTCATACCACACATTTAGGACAGAGAGGGATAGTTAGAATAGTAATAGGAAGGTGCAGGGACAGGTAGTGATAGTCTGGGGGGCTTTATGTAGGTGACAGTTTCACTTTAAGACTTTTTCCTTCATTAACATATCATCCAGTAAGTTATAAAAACATTTTATGAAACAATCACACCACACATTTAGGACAGAGAGGGACAGTTAGAATAGTAATAGGAAGGTGCAGGGACAGGTAGTGATAGCCTGGTGTGCTTTATCTAGGTGACAGGTTCCCTTTAAACTCAAAAACGAAAAAATCACTAAAAGGAAAAAGTTGTGAAATGTTGAAAATTACAGGATCGATAGACACAATTATGATATGTAAAGGATACAACAATAGAAACAAAATATATAATACATCTAAATTTATTCCGTAACGAGTATGAGCATCACACAAAGAAATACACTCACTTACATGCCTTGGCTGCTATCAGTGACATTATTAATGGTTGTCAGACAAATGAATTCACTTGGGCAGCAAATCAAGTTATGCTGACAGATACCTTTGCAATTGTAGACCAATGATGTCCCAGATGTGCTTGATGGGAGACCCCTGTCTGAAGATGCTGTAAGCCATAGCAGGATACAGGCTGCTTACAGTAGCACAAGCAGTATGTGGCCTGGTATAGTTGTGTTAAAAACAGCTCTTGGGACACAAAAGAAATGTCGTTACCATTAAGTCCAAAAGAAGATTAATGTAATGTAAAATTGTTAATACACCAGAAATAAAAATTAGATGGGTCCGGTTACCATGCATTAAGCTGCCCCACAACCAAATCTCGGGAGTAGGACCAGTAGGATGTTATATGTAGAGATGAGTGAACTTTTGAAAGTTTGAATTCAGTTTAGTTCATTGAACAAGCAATGATCGACTAACAGTTCGCAGAACCTCCGAACCCCATTCAGATCAATGGGAGGCAAAATCAGGGGCAAAGAAAACATCCTCAGAGTGGCACAAAAGCTACCAAACACAGCTCCAACTGTTTAACAGTAGAGACCCGCTGTTTTGGCACAAACATTATCTTCCTACACTATTACTTGGCAAGCTTCAGCGCTACTGTCACGCCCTGTATCCGGACGCACCCCAGTCCATGGCATGACACCAGCTCACCATGATTGCAGGCCCACTCATGAGCCTCATACATCCTCATTATGACTTATTTTAGGTTGTGTCAGGTTACACAGGGGCATCGCATAGCAGAGAATCCCGCTGTTGCCTCTGCATGTTGTTGGATGCTTTTCCAAGCAGATTTCCAGACACGACCGGAAAAAGCGGCAACCAGCCATGAAACGGTGCCCGTTGTCGTTGCACCCCTCACTCCCTCCCCCCCAAGTCTGCAAAATGACTGTTTTTTCCTGTGTTTGGATACAATAAACAGAAGATTTCAGCCACGGTGAGTGCCGCATATATTTTTTCTTGCCTATTTGTTCATAACCATATACATAATATAGAAATATAACGAAAGTCCCACAGGGATCAGCAGCAGCACACAAACTGTTAAGCTGAAGGGCAGAATCCATTCAGGTCTTTCAGTTGGACCCCAAAGGCTGCATGCATGCCCAGTAGGCGGAAGTGCAAACGGCGCAAAATATTGGAAGAGTGTCATGGCGGCATCTGGCTCTGTTCACACTTCAGATTCTGACAGTCCACACTGAGGTTTCTCTCGTGCTTCTGAATTCCACAGGCATGATTGGGTGTCGACCAGCTGTGTTCTCAGTGTGATCGGGCTTACAGGAGTTAATCTCCGTATGACTCCTGATTACCTCTAAGATAATATGTTCGGAAAAAGCTATCACAGTTGCTCCCTGCCTTTTTAAGATGGTGGAATTTGTTCTCTCATGTTGGCTAAAGCTTCAGTGTTGCTCCAACATACCGGACCTTTGCTTGGTATTCTAGTAATCTGGTCTCAGTTGCTATTTGTTTATTATTTGTAAATACTTCTCTGTTGCATTTTTTATCTCCTGCTTGTACTTTTTTTTCTCCCTTATGACTTATCGTATTCTCCCTGTGTTTGAGTGCTGCAAGTTTGTATTTTGGTTTTCCTCTGTCAGTCTTTATCTGTGGGTTCCTTAACTACCCAGCTTCCGGGGGTTGGGGATTGGGAATCAGCTCAAGGCTATATAGGAGCAGGGCTAGGGTAGAAACTCAATCCTCTCCACCATCAGGAGTACCCATGAGTTAGGGTTAGTTCAGGGCTACCTAGCTTGAGGGGCAGATCAGGTGCTCCGGTTTCCCTTTTCCCTACAGTCCTCATAACATTAATGGGCATTACTACAACATTAAGAAAATGACCTGTATACTGGAGCAACACTGAAGCTAAAGTCATCATGAGACAACAGATTCCACCATCTTAAAAAGGCAGGGAACAACTGTGATAGGTCTTTCAGAACATATTTTCCTAGAGGTATTCAAGAGTCATACAGAGATTAACTCCTGCTAGCCTGATCATACTGAGAACACAGATGATCGACGCCCAAGCCTGTCTGTGGAACTCTGAAGCATGAGAGAAACCTCAATGAGGAGTGTCAGAATCTGCAGCGTGAAAAGACCCAGATACTACCATGACACTCTGTGAATTTTGAGCAAAACACAGCGTGACAACAGCCTGATTGTCTGTTACAATCTGTCTATAGTCTACCAGTCTTGGATCATATATAATGTGAAGATTGTACATTGTGCACCACTAAGTAGGATTTGAAATCTTTTACCTGTTAGATCTTAGTGTGAACAGCACAGGTGACAGGTGATAGGGTTAGATAGTGTAATCGGGTGACTTCCAGGAGACTTGACAGGTTTGTGTGTATGAAGTAGACTGTATCACACTATGACACATACACACTTGTGTGTCCTAGCAAAATATTAAATTATACTTTTTTTTCGCTCCCTATATCTATGTAGAATTGTTAATTCAAAAACACGTTCTGATATATGTGTATATATATATATATATATATATATATATATATGTACACTACTCCAAAATAAAGGGAACATTTAATAACACAATGTAATGTTGAAGTGATCCCTTTATTTTTTGGAGCAGCATATTTACCCTATATAAAACTTGCCTTTTAGTTCACACTACACTACACAATCTTTATATCAATATCATGTAATTTCTTTTAAAACTCTGAAGGATTTGTTTTTCCAATTATTTTGGGAGATGTCTCTCTAAAGGATCACTATTGATCAGGCAAGAACAATTTGCACTTGAGCAACAATTTCGCCTCAAGTGTGTTTTGATGCACTCCAGTGTCCTACACAGAAGAGGAGATAAACCAGTGACACAGACTAATAGTACAAGCGGCTTGTGTTCAGCGGAAAGTGACAGTGTGATGGAGAACAGGACTGTAGTAGGCTGTATAAGTACAAAACATTGATCTAAGACGCATTCATCAAGACACATGGTTTACTAGACTTCTTTAGGGTTCTGTAATTGATACTGTAGGATACTCTGAAATGCAAAATAGGTCTTGCATGTACTGTGATACATATTAACAAAATGGAGAAAATACCCCCCCACCACCACCATAACAGAGAAGCAAATTCTAGGTCATGATTATGACAGTTTAAAGACAGGATTATTTATTCTGCCTTTTATTTTGTCAGTTGAAGAGCTATTAGACCAAAACATAAAGAATGTGGCTTTTCTTTAATGAGTGTATGTAGTAAACAAAACATGTTAATTACATAGAATAAAACAAAGAATTATTTATTAATTGGATGCACAAAGAAATGCTGCCTTTCCAATACTCACAGAATGGATTGTGCATGCATTAAGACTCAACTGCCTTCACCACAATAAATGACTTACATTGAACGTTTTACGCCTTAGAAATTAGGAGAGTAAATCCTAGAATATTTTAAGTGTTTGGCTTGACGCACAAAAAGATATAAGAATCAATCTCACTCCAATCACACTCCAAATCAAATCGATCTTTTGAACGATGATTACAGTTACTAGATTGACTGGCACGTTTCACCCATGATGTGCGTCTGAAGGAAAATATAGCTGAAAATGGTAATGGAATAATTTTAGACTCTTAATTTAAAATGTAAGATTTTTTAGAAATTTGGCAGAGCTTTTTTTAATGCATTATGGAACATTACATTGGATAGCACTGTGATTAAAAGGGGTTTTCCCACAAGATAAGCACATTTTAATCAATGTACAGTCTATCAGAAAAGTGAGCACACCCCTCACATTTATGTAAATATTTTATTATACCTTTTCATGGGACAACACTGAAGATGTAAAACTTTGATACCATGTAGAGTGATCAGTGTACAGCTTGTATAAAAGTGTAAATTTAGTGTACCCTCAAATTAAGAGTGCTTTCACATTGCATTGTGCTGCACGTTCAGTGGTCCCATCGGCACTTGCGTCCAAAAATGGGATGCGGACAGATGCATCAATGGCAGTGGCATAACGATCGTGGTCGCAGCAGCTGAGACCGGGCCCGAACCTGTAGGGGGGCCCTTGCCTCCCTGCAGTGGGGCTCGTGCCTCCAGCCACCTCCTGTGACCGTGATCACAGCCCCGTGTGTTAGAGGAGGCAATGGGAGGGAAGCTTCCTGCGGCTGATCCAGCCCCTCCTCTCATCTGCTGCCGGCGGCTTTCAGCTATGCACGCTCCACCCCGGGGATCCCGCCGTAAGCAGCATCAGCCACCTCCCTGCTCCTTACCTGCTGCCGGGCAGCAGTACACAGCCCCACCCCCCCTCCGCTTCTCACCCACGGCTGGCCAGCAGCAACCCCATACCCTCATCTAAATATTGCACCGGGGCCCACCAGGCTAGAGTTACACCACTGATCAATGGAGTCATTGACTTTGATAGTGCAGATGGAGTCAATGTGTGCACGATTTTTGGATGTATACATTTTCTGCACGTGGACACACGAGCGCAGTCTATTACGTTTGAGTGTCTGCCTGCAGAAAATGTATATTTAGGAAAATGTTGCTTGACAAAACACATGTTGACTCTGTACCATTAAAGTTTGTAACCCTATGGGCGCATAAGTTCAAAACCCGTTTTCAGATGTGAGCCCTGACGAGACCACTGAACGTGCAGCAGTACACAATGTGAAAGCACCATTAGCACAGCCATTAATGTCAAATCTGCTGACAATAAAGTGAGTCAACCCCTAAGTGAAAGTGGCCAAATTGTGCCCCATTAGCCATTTTCCCTCCCAGTTGTTATGTGAACCTTAAGTGTTACAAGGTCTCAGGTGTGCTAAATTTGATTTTATCACTCACATACTGTCATACTGGTCCCTGGAAGTTCAACATGGCACCTTGTGGCAAGGGTTCTCCAAGAATCTGAAGAAAAGAATTGTTGCTCTACACAAAGATGGGCTCAAGGCCATAATAAGATTTCTGACACCCTGAAATTGAGCTGCAGCACTGTGGCCGACCATACAGACAATTTCCACTCGGAAAAGGTCTCCCCATGATTGACCAAAGAAGTTGAGTGCATGTGCTCAGCATCATATCCAAAGGTTGTATTTTCAATATAGATGTATGAGTGCTGCCAGCACTGTTGTAGAGGTTATAAGGGTGTGTTGAGGCGGTCAGCCTGTCAGTTCTCATACCTTACGCTGCACACTTGATCAAATTGTTCTGCATGGCTGTTATCCTAGAAAGAGGACTCTAATAAATTTGATGCACAAGAAAGCCCATAAACAGTTTGCTTAAGACAAACAGACTTAGGAATACATTACTGGAACCATTTGCTATGGTTTGATGAGACAAAGATATATTTATTTAGTTCAGATGGTGTCAAGAATGTGGTGGAAAACAGGTGAAGAGTATAAAGACAAGTGTGTCTTGCCTACTGTTAAACATGGTGTGGGAGTTTCATGGTTTGTGGCTGCATGACTGCTACCAGCTTTGGGCAGAGTAGTGATTTGCCCATTGAGCATGTTGGGGGACACTCAGGGGTTGCGGGATTGAGGCAGACAGGAACGATTTTCAGTAAACAAAGTCCATCCGGTTTATTACACCAAAGTCCATTTCCAATATGTACATCAACAGAACATTAAATTACATAAGTCTGTCCCAATGGCAAATACACCTGCCTGGCGGCGTTTACACAGTGCCTTGGCATGAGTGACCTTTCAGCTCTCGTGTTCCCCTTACCGTCTATCTCCCAGGATGCCGAACACTTCCACTCATACCATCCCAAGTGCGTTCCAGTACAATGGCTGCCCAAGCACTGAGAGTGAGACCCAGTCTTTGCCTTCCAGGACCATGTCCAAGTACAGACAGTGAGAGCCTTCCCAGGTACTTTCCAGAACCTTCCCAGCTCTGCACATGATCTCTGGACTTTATGCCTTCAAGTCCACCAGCTGGTCCAAGAAAGAGAGGTCCCATGGTCCCTGAACCTCATGCCTTTCAAGGACACATTTCCTAAGCATGAGATCTGGCCTTCTGGCCTTACGTCTTCCAGAGTAGCTCCAGCTCCCAAACCCACAGAGACATAACTATCAATCGCAGTAATGGTGGCTTAACAATTTTTCTCCAGTTTCACAGGATACCTACTTTAAAATTATGCTTAACTCTTTTGTGTCTTTCAAACTGTACATCCAAAATTCAATATCTCCTGCTACCGCCGCTTAAAAAATAACAATATTCTTGAATTCTTTTTGACTTAACCATGAGCCAGTAAAAGTTATTTTCCATTCTATCTTCATCTATTGCAACATCTTTCTCTTACCCTCTAACAGCTTTGATCTAATGTACATACATACTTAATACACATTTCTCACAAGAGATCCTTCTTTGCACTCTTCTTTTGTCTGCTCCACACATAACATTCTCCAACCATATTCCCTATACTTTCAATTCCCTACCAAAATCAATACCAGCCTATACCTTAGAGAAGTTCTAAAGCAACCTCAAAACCCTTCACTTCAAAAAAGTTTCTAACTAAATAGTAACCCTACTGCCTTTGCACTTCTAGGCACACTGAAATTAATTATTAAATAATTGTGATTAGGCATGAGCAGACCTGTGGAATTTTGGATTCTGGGGGCTCAGACAAACTTTATATAAAGTTCTGTTCTAAACCCAAACTTGACCCAAGCCTCATTGGAAGTCACAGGTTTTTCATTTGTTTTTTTTTTTTTTTGGAACATACTGCATCTAATAATGCTGATTTTACCCCCAGTGTGAGCCATTCAAACACGGCAAGTGAGTGTACCTTAGCACAGCGATGCTCGCTCCAGTGGTTTGTGTACGTAGAGCACCCAAACTCCCAACCTGAACACCGAAATGTGGTGAGATATTTGTAAGTAATGTAGTAATGTGTGTATATTTATATAAATATATAAATTATATCTTATATAATTGCCGTAGCACGTTTGTGTCGGCTCCCCGCACGTCGTGGCTTTGTCACTATGGCGTCACCCGCCGGTCATGGCATCCCGCGTGGGCATTGCGACCCCTCGCCGCGTCATCCCGCTCCCCTCGCTGTCTCCCGCATCCACGCTAGTCATCGCCGCTCCCCTCCACGCTCCACGCTCCCCTGTCTCCCCTCCACGCTCCCCGCTCTCCCCTCCACGCTCCACGCTCCCCTGTCTCCCCTCCACGCTCCCCGCTCTCCCCTCCACGCTCCACGCTCCCCTGTCTCCCCTCCACGCTCCCCGCTCTCCCCTCCACGCTCCACGCTCCCCTGTCTCCCCTCCACGCTCCCCGCTCTCCCCCCTCCACGCTCCACTGTCTCCCCTCCACGCTCCCGCTCTCCCTCCACGCTCCACGCTCCCCTGTCTCCCCTCCACGCTACCCGGTCTCCCCTCCACTCTCCACGCTCCCCTGTCTCCCCTCCACGCTCCCCGCTCTCCCCTCCACGCTCCACGCTCCCCTGTCTCCCCTCCACGCTACCCGGTCTCCCCTCCACTCTCCCCGGAGAGCTTGGTAACCAAGGCCGCAGTCGGGTAACTAAGGGGCGTGTCCGTACCACACACCCGGCCCCAGCCGCATCCATTATGTGCTGAGCCCAGGGGTGGCCCGAACAAGCCCAAGGGGACCACCCCAATCACACAATGATAGGCTGGATGCCACCTCCCCCTTAGATTCCTCACCGCTTCCAGGATCACAGCATCACAGGGGAGGAGCCGCGGTGCATGATGGGAGATGTAGTCCTCAGGGGACCGAAAATGCTGCAAAGCTGAGGAGACAGCTCTAATCACAGAGATAGAGGAGATCTGCGCCTTCTTCATACAAAGTCTGCACTGAAGAGTGAGATTATATGTGTGTGTGTGTGTATACTGTATATATGTGTGTGTATGCTGTATATGTGTGTGTATACTGTATATGTGTGTGTGTATGCTGTATATGTGTGTGTATACTGTATGTGTGTCTATACTGTATATGTGTGTGTCTGTATACTGTATATGTGTGTATACTATATATGTGTGTGTATGCTGTATATATGTGTATACTGTATGTGTGTGTGTATATACTGTATATGTGTGTGTGTGTGTATACTGTATATGTGTGTGTGTGTATACTGTATATGTGTGTATACTATATATGTGTGTGTATGCTGTATATATGTGTATACTGTATGTGTGTGTGTGTATACTGTATATGTGTGTGTGTGTGTATACTGTATATGTGTGTGTGTGTATACTGTATATGTGTGTGTATACTGTATATATGTGTATACTGTATATGTGTGTGTATACTGTATATATGTGTATACTGTATATGTGTGTGTATACTGTATATATGTGTATACTGTATATGTGTGTGTGTATACTGTATATGTGTATACTGTATATGTGTGTGTATACTGTATATGTGTGTGTGTGTATGCTGTATATATGTGTATACTGTATGTGTGTGTGTGTGTATACACTCTGCCTCCTTCCTGCGCTGACCACTCTGCCTCCTTCCTGCGTTAGGAAGTGCGTTAGGGTCACTCTGCCTTCTGTCCTCCGCTGATAAACTCTGCCCTCCGTCCTCTGCTCATCACTCTGCCCTCTGTCCTCCGCTGACCACTCTGCCCTCCGTCCTCCGCTGACCACTGAGCCACCGAACAGTGCTGACCACTGAGCCACCGTGCAGTGCTGACCACTGAGCCACCGTACAGTGCTGACCACTGAGCCACCGTACAGTGCTGACCACTGAGCCACCGTACAGTGCTGACCACTGAGCCACCGTAGAGTGCTGACCACTGAGCCACCATATACAGTGCTAACCACTGAGCCACCATACACAGTGCTAACCACTGAGCCACTGTACAGTGCTGACCACTGAGCCACCATATACAGTGCTAACCACTGAGCCACCATATACAGTGCTAACCACTGAGCCACCATATACAGTGCTAACCACTGAGCCACCATACAGGGCTAACCACTGAGCCACCGTACAGTGCTAACCACTGAGCCACCGTACAGTGCTAACCACTGAGCCACCGTACAGTGCTAACCACTGAGCCACCGTACAGTGCTAACCACTGAGCCACCGTACAGTGCTAACCACTGAGCCACTGTACAGTGCTAACCACTGAGCCACCGTACAGTGCTAACCACTGAGCCACCGTACAGTGCTAACCACTGACTCACCGTATACAGTCTTAAACACTCAGCCGCCATACAGTGCTAATCACTCAGCCACCTTATACAGTGCTAACCACTGAGCCACCTTATACAGTGCTAACCACTGACCCACCATACTGTGCTAACCAATGAGCCTCCATACAAAGTTAAGCACTCTGCCTCCATATAGTGCTAACCACTCAGCCACCCATACTTTGCTAAACACTAAGCCACCGTGCAGTGCTAACCACTGAGCCACCACGCTGTGCTAACCACTGAACCACCATACTGTGCTAACCACTAAGCCACCGTACAATGCTAACCACTGAGCCACCATACTGTCCTAACTACTGAGCCACCGTACAGTGCTAACCACTGAGCCACCTTACAGTGCTAACCACTGAGCCACTGTACATTGCTAACCACTGAGCCACTGTACAGTGCTAATCACCGAGTCACCATATACAGTGCTAACCACTGAGCCACCATATACAGTGCTAACCACTGAGCCACCGTATACAGTGCTAACCACTGAGCCACTGTACAGTGCTAACCACTGAGCCACCATATACAGTGCTAACCACTGAGCCACCATATACAGTGCCAACCACTGAGGCACCATAGAGTGCTAACCACTGAGTCACCCTATACAGTGCTAATCACTGAGTCACATTACTGCTCTAATTATTGAGCCACCATATACAGTGCCAATCATTGAGCCACCATAGAGTGCTAACTACTGAGGCTCAGTTTACAGTGCTAACTATTGAGCCAGCGTATACTGTGCTAACCACTGAGACCCTGTATACTCTGCTAACCACTCAGCCGCCGTATACTCTGCTAACCACTGAGCCGCATAAAGTCTGCTAACCACTGAGTTGCTGTAAACTGCTAAGCACAGTGCTGCGGGCAGGAGAGGGCCGGGGGACAGCGGCCGGGTGCGGCCAGGAAGGCCCCCCCGCCCCTACTGCCCGCACCCGGCCGCTGTTCCCCGACCCCCTCCTGCACGCACCCGGCCGCTCTTCCTCGGCCACCTCCTGCCCACACATGGCCGTTGTTCCCCAGCCCCCTTCTGCCCACTGTTCCCCGGCCCCTCCTGCCCGCACATGGCCGCTGTCCCCCTGACCCCCTCCTGCCGCACCCGATCGCTGTCTCACTGCCTCCCTCCTGCCCGCATCCGGCCACTGTCCCCCGGCCCTCTCCTGCACGCACCTGGCCGCTCTTCCTCAGCCTCCTCCTGCCCGCACATGGCTGTTATTCCACCAGCCCCCTTCTGCCCGCTGTTCCCCGGCTTGCTCCTGAACGCACCCGGCCACTGTCCCCCGGCCCCCCTGACCGCACCCGCCTGCTGTCTCCTCCTGGACTCTGGCACCGCTGCACACCGGTACTGCTGTATGTATTCTATCTACTATATAATTCCGTAGGCACTTCAGTGTCGGACCCCGCAAAAGACCGTGCCTTTGTCACTCTGTGACGTCACCACGTGCGACCCCTCGCCGCAGTCAGCACACACCCCCAACCCCTGTCACCACATCCCCCCCATATGTCCGCACACACCCCGCTCCGATCCCGCTCCGGAGCCGCTGCTGTCAGCACATGCTGACACAGTGCTCCGGAGCCTCTCCTGTAACCACACTCCCCGATGTCCACACACACCCCCCCCCCCCCGCTGTCACCACACACCCCCCATATGTCCGCATCCCATATGTCCGCCAAAATCGCGGCAGATGCGGTGAAAAAACCGTATCTGCCGCGATTGCCGCATAACCGCTGCACTTGCGGCGCGGTTGCGCTAATCCTCATAGAAAGTATAGGGGGACTTGCGGCAGGTGCGGCAAGTGCGGTTTTGCACTTGCGGCAGGTGCGGCCGCGAAAAAAAACGCAGTCAGCCGCGGTTTATTTCGCGGCCGCACATGCCGCAAGTGCAAAACCGCACCTGCCGCAAGTCCCCCTATACTTTCTATGGGGATTATTTGAAAATGTTAAAACAATTTTTAAAATATTCTAGACACCCGATGCATTTGCATCGGGCTCACAGCTAGTATATATATATGTATATACACACCATATTTTTCGCTTTATAAGACGCACCTGATTATAAGATGCACCACCAAATTTGGTGAAGGAAAAGAGAAAATAAATAATTTTTAATGTTAAATGGGGTCCGTCTCATAATGCCAATGTCTGTCAAACAAATCAGTATATATGTTCCTTATCCTGGTACATAAACCCCCCATCCTGGTATCCTGGTGTATATGTCCCCCTGTTCTGGTATATATATCCCTCATCCTGGCATATATGTCCCTCATCTTGGCATACATGTCCCCATCCTGTATATATGTCCCCATCCTGGTATATATATCGCTCATCCTTGGTATACATGTCTCTCATCCTGGTATATATGTCCCCATCCTGTATATATGTCCCCATCCTATATATCCCCATCCTGGTACAGATCCTCCCCCATCCTGGTATATATATCCCTCATCATGGCATATATGTCCCCATGCTGTAAATATGGCCCCCCCATCCTATATACATACCCCATCCTGGCATATACATTCCTCCATATTATTTATATGTTCCCCATTCTGTATATATGCCCCCATCCTGTATATATGCCCCCTTCCTGTATATATGCCCCCTTCCTGTATATATGCGCCCCATCCTGTATATATGTCCCCAAACTTGTATATTTGCCCCCATCCTGTATATATGTCCCCCAACCTGTATATATGCCCTCCATCCTGTATACATGTCCCTCATCCTGGTATATATGTCCCCATCCTATCTATATATCATATATATCCCCATCCTGGTACATATGCCCCCCCTATCCTGGTATATATATATCCCTCATCATGGCATGCATGTCCCCATGCTGTAAATCTAATATATAAAGCTGAATGTGTGTGTGTATGTATGTATGTGTGTATGTATGTACTGTATGTGTGTATGTATGTATGTCCGGGATTGGCATCTACACCGTCGCAACTACAGCCACAAAATTTTGCACAGTGACACGTCTGGACCCCGAGAGCGTCATAGGCTATGTTATGAGGCGAAATTTTAACCCCGCGCGTTCCAGTTCACCAAACAATTTTGCCCCTATCTACATAATGGGGAAAAAGTGAATGGAAAAGTGCTGGAGAAAAATCGAGAGCTGTCAGCTATAGCCACAAAATTTTGCACAATCACACGCCTGGACCCCGGGAGTGTCATAGGCTATGTTGTGAGGCGAAATTTTAACCCCAGCGCATTCCAATTCACCAAACAATATTGCCCCTATCTACATAATGGGGAAAAAGGGAAAGGAAAAGTGTTGGAGGAAAATCGACAGCTGTCAGCTACAGCTACAAAAATTAGCACAGTCACACGTCTTGACCCCGGGAGCGTCATAGTCTATGTTGTGAGGCGAAATTTTAACGCTGCGCGTTCCAGTTCACCAGAAAATGTTGCCCCTATCTACATAATGGGGAAAAAGTGAATGGAAAAGAGTTGGAGGAAAATCGACAGCTGTCAGCTATAGAGACAAAATTTTGCACAGTGCCACGTCTGGACCCCAGGAGCGTCATAGGCTATGTTGTGAGGCGAAATTTTAACCCTGCGCATTCCAATTCACCAAACAATTTTGCCCCTATCTACATAATGGGGAAAAAGTGACAGTTACCAGTTGACAGTTGTAAATGAGAGGGGCTTAATGATAGCGCCAAAGACTAACAGCACATACCAGCATATAGTCACTAAGGTGGGGCCCCAACATGAGATATTCACCACGCACGGGGACATGTATACACACCACACGCACACAAAGAGTAACAGCAAGTGTATAGTCGCTAAGGTTCAGCCCCAACATTGGATACTCACCACGCACCCGAACAAACACACACACACCACAAAGAGACACACACAACACAGAAACAAGGTTGCGCCACACTGCTAGCAATTAGAACGTGGGATCGATTGAATGACCCCCGTGCTCACCTGGTCTAGTTGTGCTGACTGCACAACTAGTTAGTAGGCTTAAGTATCGACCCCGAGAGGTCTCCACGCCGACCGGAGCTGAGGGACAGGGAAGATCGCGTGGTTCACACGCTGCTGGTTCACGTGATAACCTCGAAGGAGTGGTGATGTGACGTAAGACAGGTCCTGGAGGCCGAGCTGCTGGATATCACGCTTCCCGCGGGGAAGAGATGTGTCCGTTCAAATAAAAGGTGATAATATGTCAGCGCTAAGGACACAGCCAGGACATCGCTCTGTGAATAATTAACTTTAGGTTTTATTAATTCAATATAGGATTCCCAGTCTCCACAACGCGTTTCGGCGCTGATTGCGCCTTTCTCAAGTGATTACCGGGAATCTGCAGTACAGATACTTATATACACTCTACAATAGGGGGAAAGGGAACAAGGGGGAGGGAATGTTGCACAAGTTTGTAGTAATATAAGCAATGGATCCTGGATGGGATCAATAGATCGCCCATTAGTTTACAATTATATTGCACTGTGATTTATACATAGAATAAAAACAATCATAATTAGGTAATTATAATACAGTTCAATTCAATAAGAATTAAAAATTATTAATTATATGTATTTATATATAAAATTAAAAAACAAAAAACAAAAATAAAAATAATAAATACAAATATAAAAATTATTTATAAAAAATTACATAGACCTTATATAAAAAAATATATTAAAAAAATATATTAAATCTGCATGAATACATATAAAATACCTTAAAAATGTGTAAAAAAATACTGTTGAGGAGATATATATTAGATAGTGTTTTCCAAGGTGATATTTAGACCTTCTGGTGATAAGGTGCCAATTTTAAAGATCCAGAAGGATTCTCTTCTATTCAGAGTATGTATTCTATCTATAACATTATCACCTATCTGTTCAATGATCGTGAGTTTCAACCCAGAAGAGTCTCTGTTGTGTGTTTGGTCAAAGTGTTTGGACACACTATGGTTTAAAAGACCTTTACTAATATTATATCTATGTTTGTTCAGTCTTGCCCTCATGCTTTGGATCGTCCTGCCTACATATTGGTGTCCACAAGGGCACTCTAATAAATAAATAACGAAATTAGAAGAACAATCAAGTTTTTGTTTGATTTCATATGTTGAATTAGTTGTATTAGATCTAAAATTCATTGTGCCGTGATTAATACTGCTACAACATTTGCATCGGCGAACACCACATCTACAGCAACCTTTCTTGGTATTCATTAGGGATGTCATAGATTTGGATTCTTTATCACCTATTGGTAAAATTCTACTTGGAGCTAAGATATTTTGGAGATTTCTTCCTCTTCTAAAGATAATTTTGGGTTGTTTAGGGATGATTTTTGATAAAATGGGATCTCCCTGCAATATAAACCAGTATTTTTTTTAAAAATTATAAATGTTTTTATAAGATTTGTTAAAAGTAGTGATCAAATTGCAGTTATAAGTGATTTTAGCTCCTTTATCATCCCCATTGATCTTCCTTTTGTTATTTAAATGTCCCAAATATTCTTTTTGAGTAAAATCTTTGCATTTATTGTATGCATCCCTCAGAAGATTATTGGGATATTTTTCAGCTTTAAATCTTTGTTTCAATATCCTGGCTTCAATCCAAAAATCCCTATCATTCGTACAATTTTTCCTAATACGCAGGTATTGTCCATATGGGATATTTCTTATCCATGATGGAAGGTGACTGCTATTAAATTCCAAATAACTATTCACGTCCATGTTCTTGAGGAATGTGGACGTGCTGCAGTTACCCTCCTGATCAATCCTAATAAGCAAATCCAAGAATTGAATATGAGTATTAGAAACATTCATCGAAAAACGTAGTCCCCAGTTATTATCATTGAGGTGATTAACAAACTCTATGGCTTCTTCCCTACTCCCTGACCATAAGATTAGGAGATCATCTATAAATCTTTTATAAAATTTGATGTATTTATTACCAAGTCGGGACTGCGCGATGGACACAGTTTCAAACGCACCCATGTATAGACCAGCATAACTGGGTGCGAATCTACATTTTTAAGGTATTTTATATGTATTCATGCAGATTTTATATATTTTTTTATATAAGGTCTATGTAATTTTTTATAAATAATTTTTATATTTGTATTTATTATTTTTATTTTTGTTTATTAATTTTATATATAAATACATATAATTAATAATTTTTAATTCTTATTGAATTGAACTGTATTATAATTACCTAATTATGATTGTTTTTATTCTATGTATAAATCACAGTGCAATATAATTGTAAACTAATGGGCGATCTATTGATCCCATCCAGGATCCATTGCTTATATTACTACAAACTTGTGCAATATTCCCTCCCCCTTGTTCCCTTTCCCCCTATTGTAGAGTGTATATAAGTATCTGTACTGCAGATTCCCGGTAATCACTTGAGAAAGGCGCAATCAGCGCCGAAACGCGTTGTGGAGACTGGGAATCCTATATTGAATTAATAAAACCTAAAGGTAATTATTCACAGAGCGATGTCCTGGCTGTGTCCTTAGCGCTGACATATTATCACCTTTTATTTGAACGGACACACAACACAGAGACACACACACACCCCCAAGGGGACACACACACACTCTATAGCGACACATGCACTCACCCCACAGGGACAAACACACACACACACCACAATGAGACACACATGACACAGACACACACACCACACAGACCCCCCTGTTTAGTGAATGCAGCCGAGCAGAGAAAACATGATGGCGCCCACCACTCGCTACCGCCGGTCATCCCCTGTTGCTCCGGTAGTGCAGCTGATCCTCTCACCCTACGGACCTGCCTCTGGCACATCTGCTCAGCAGCCACACACTTTCCCCGCCCGGTAATATTAAATTGTTTATTTTTATTGGTTATTTTTTTTACATTCGCTTTTAAAGACTCACCCCCGTTTACCCCCCCCCAGTTTGGGGGAAGCAAAAGTGTGTCTTAAAAAGCAAAATATACGGTATATATAATATGATAAACAAGCCTTATAAACTGTGTAATGCACCTTGCAAACTCCTAGTGACAATTTTCAAGATTTCTGCTTTTACATTTTGAGTGTGAATCTTAATAGATACAAATGCTAAATCCTTCCCTGGACATCTGAAGATCATGCATGTGCTTCTCATGTTTCACAACTATGATAACATAGATCAGATATTTATTTTCTGTATGTAACAGCAAAATGACGATTCCCATTCTCGAACTTAAATATAAACTTAGCAAAACATATCTTAAAATTGTATAACTTTTTTTTTATAATAATTACCGTATATACTCGTGTATAAGCCGACCCGTGTATAAGCCGACCCCCCTACTTTTGCCCCCAAAACCTGGGAAAATTTATTGACTCGTGTATAAGCCGAGGGTGGACCCCAGCACAGGTATACAGCCCCCAGCAGTGTGGTATACAGCAGCCTCCCCAGTGGTATATACAGGCCCCAGCAGTGTTACAGCAGCAGCTCCAGTGGTATATACAGCAGCAGCCCCAGTGGTAGTATACAGCAGCCCCAGAGGTATATACAGCAGCTCCAGTGGTAGTATACAGCAGCAGCCCCAGTGGTAGTATACAGCAGCAGCCCCAGTGGTAGTATACAGCAGCAGCCCCAGTGGTAGTATACACGCAGCCCCAGTAGTATATACAGCCCCAGTGGTAGTATATAGCCCCAGTGGTAGTATATATACAGCCCCAGTGGTAGTATATAGCCCCAGTGGTAGTATATAGCCCCAGTGGTAGTATATAGCCCCAGTAGTAGTATACAGCCCCAGTGGTAGTATATAGCCCCAGTGGTAGTATATATACAGCCCCAGTGGTAGTATACAGCCCCAGTGGTAGTATATAGCCCCAGTGGTAGTATGCAGCCCCAGTGGTAGTATATAGCCCCAGTGGTAGTATACATACAGCCCCAGTGGTAGTATATAGCCCCAGTGGTAGTATATAGCCCCAGTAGTAGTATACAGCCCCAGTGGTAGTATATAGCCCCAGTGGTAGTATACATACAGCCCCAGTGGTAGTATATAGCCCCAATGGTAGTATATAGCCCCAGTAGTAGTATACAGCCCCAGTGGTAGTATATAGCCCCAGTGGTAGTATATATACAGCCCCAGTGGTAGTATATAGCCCCAGTAGTAGTATACAGCCCCAGTGGTAGTATATAGCCCCAGTGGTAGTATATATACAGCCCCAGTGGTAGTATACAGCCCCAGTGGTAGTATATAGCCCCAGTGGTAGTATACAGCCCCAGTGGTAGTATATAGCCCCAGTGGTAGTATACATACAGCCCCAGTGGTAGTATATAGCCCCAGTGGTAGTATATAGCCCCAGTGGTAGTATATAGCCCCAGTAGTAGTATACAGCCCCAGTGGTAGTATATAGCCCCAGTGGTAGTATATATACAGCCCCAGTGGTAGTATATAGCCCCAGTGGTAGTATATAGCCCCAGTGGTAGTATATAGCCCCAGTGGTAGTATACAGGGCCCCAGCAGGGCCCCCCTCATAATTTGGCACCCCCACCTCAGTTTCTGGGCCCCCCCGCATGCAGCGCTGCACATATACATTACGTGTCTAGCAGCTGTTACCCTCCGGTGGCAGATCGCGGCTCCCGGCTCCGGGCTCCATCTTCCTCGCTGTCTTCCTGCTTTGTGACCGGCGCGATGACGTCATCGCGCCGGTCACATGACAACCAGGAAGACAGAGAGGAAGATGGAGCCCGGAGCCGGGAGCCGCGATCTGCCACCGGAGGGTAACAGCTGCTAGACACGTAATGTATATGTGCAGCGCTGCATGCGGGGGGGCCCAGAAACTGAGGTGGGGGCGCCAAACTTTGAGGGGGGCCGTATGACTCGCGTATAAGCCGAGGGGGGGACTTTTCAGCCCAATTTTTGGGCTGAAAAACTCGGCTTATACGCGAGTATATACGGTAAGCTTTATTTGGGTGAAGCAGATTAAATTTTTATATATACCTAAAGTACTTTATTATATATAATTGTGGCTCATATTTTAAAGTTCTTAAATTAAATCCATTGTTTTCTTTGCTTTAAAGTTTTTCAATAATATTCATTGACCTTATTAGACCTATTGTTATAGAACTCTAGTCTTACATGACCCTTGGGTTATAGGTTAAGAGCCTGGTATGTGAAAAAAGTAGATGGATTCTTTAACACAATTATTTGTAGAATAATTGTAGCATATTATGGTAGTAAATTATATAGTCAGATAGGGAATTCATCTTTCAAAATCTGATCTAAACCTTTAAGAATTGACAGTGATGAGATAGGTAAGGAATGTCAATTCATCATTTGTCTTCTAAATCAGATTGTCCATGGAAATCATCCAATAACCTTTTTTCATTGTAATGCACTAGATTTTAGGTGGCTAAGCCACAAGACTTATACAATATTGTTTAACAATTACAGTCTTTTAAGTGATCCAGTAAACTTTATTTCTTTTTCATACTGTTTATATGTTTTATTTTGAAAGATTGTATATTAAATGTGTCTGCATAGTACAAATATAACTATATGAGAGAAATCTGTTTGTATTTCTACTAAATAAAAAAATATTTTTCCAAGTGAGAAAATGTAGGTATAAAGAAGGCACAATGTTGGTGACTTTTTACCAATAGGTTTAGATTGAACAATGCAATGTAGTCTACTAGCAACTGTAATAAATGGAAGCCGATGTACCCCAGTATAATTTATTCGCACGTTGTCTCTTGAACAGCTCATAACTCTGTCGTACCCTTACTTCTTGGTATTTGGTGGGGAAGGCACAGCTCCTTCATTGACTGCTCTAGTGAGTACCAGAGAGTGTAGTATTTGTAGTAGAATGATAAAGCTCAACACAAGTTCTGCTGTAACACATTTAGCTTTCACTGGTTTGCTTGGGAGTGCAAACTGCAATCATTGTATTTACATAAAAAGATAATAGTATAGTTTATCAATACAATAATGCATATGCTACTGTGCAAATTTCCTGCTCCACATATACATGGGGTACTGAACTGTGTTTATATATATATATATATATATATATATATATATATATATATATATATATAGTATTTTAACATGCACACAGCTCTAGACCACCAGAGTTGTGATACAGTCCACTGGGAGATTGTGAATTACAACAGTCCACTGGGGGATTGTGGTTTACAGAGGACTAATAGGAGGAGCTATTTAGGAGCTGATAAGAGGGAGGAGGGAGGTAAGCAGATAACTGCTATATTGAAATTAAGGGGCTGGAAAAAGTTGACTGGGGTATTGGAAGTGAACTCTTTTTCAGGAATTTAACTACTCAGCATGCTCAGCCAGTGTCTATGAAGGCACTAGTGACCGAACTCCGTAGAATCAAATTATACACTATGTAATATATAAGCTGTTACTGCAGGAGAATGACAGCCAATAAAATAAGTATGTCAGTTGCAAACTTGCTTATTATCACACTTACTTATTAAAGCAATTTATCAACCTAGGAGTACACCTCTCATTAGATTCATCAGAATGGCATTAATTTACCTCTATTCTAGTTAAATATATACAAGCCATTTTGCATGAGATTACTAGTTTTAGAAAAATATAATTTTTTTTATTATATATCACATACACACTTCTCAGCATTCATCGTTGGATGTGACTCCAAGGGTTAGTTTATCTCCTTTCACTCAATCTTGCATTTAACCTATGTTATAAGTTACAAAGTGAGGATAAATCACACCCCCAATACAGTTCATACACCCCAGTTACACTATACGCTGTGACCACTTATCAAACACACTCAGTGATGAGTCCCCAAAATATATATTATTTTCCAACAGCTAAAAGGCCACCCACTCTATGGCTGTGTATTCTTTAGGGTATACAAGGAACAAACATTAAAATTGGAAGCTTTAACTTAAAAAATACAATACTTACAAGAAAAGATATAAAAAGAGAAAAGCGAAGTGACCCGCTCAGAGGTCTTAAAAAACTTGGTGCCCGGGCGTTAGTGCTTGGGGGTTGTCTTGGTGGCCGATGCCCGGGCCCATAACCCTGGGGTCACTTGGTAGAAGGGATAAATAATAAAAATAAAGAAATAAAGTCTCGTGACACCACCTGAAGTTTCCTATGATTTCACCAGCGCCGCTGTCAGACCGCCGGGGATAGTGGCATTGCAGCCAGTTGATAATGCTCCCTGCAGCTGGAGCAGGGTCCCCGGGGCAGTGATGAGGTGACGGGAATTTGCACAGGGAGGCGGTTAGGCAGCTGGCCCGCTGCTACTGCCTCTAGGCCAGACAGGTTCAGGGATTGACAAACGGACACACACACTGGGAATTGTTTCTGCACCTTTACTGATGTTATGGCAGGCACTGTCCAGGGTACACTCCAGGTGGTCGGGAAGGCCTTCTGGATTTCCACAGTGAGTGTTGGGTAAGGTCTCCTTGTCTCTTTTGCCTCGGTGAAGTCCCCTGACCTCTGTAGAACTAGGCCTGACATCCTCTATGTCTCTCTCTCTCTCACCCGTGTCATAGTGTCGAAAACCTTTGTGTGGGCTAACGCTATAACTTCTTCTGTGGTCGCTGGCTTTCCTGTTGGTCCGGGAGACCAAAGTCTCCTCTGTGAACTGGTGTTTTCTGCTGGGCTTGATGCTCTCCTGCAGACTTGCACTCCGGTTACTTCCTGGGGTGAACCGGTATGGCTCCTCTGCCCCCAGTCTGCTCCTTTACTTTGTCTTTTTCATGCTTTGCCTTCGACCTCACTCTCAGGCCCTGACGCTGGCTAGGCTGGTCTACTGGCTCGGGCCTAGCACGGCTCTGACACACAAGGACGTATTCACAGTACTGCTCTGTACTGAACTAGCTAACTCTGCCCCCAGCACCAGTATTTATAGGGGATCTCGCTTAAAGATAGCAAGTGGAGCTCCCCCTACTGGCCTGGGGTGGAAGGTGTTGTGTGTATGCAGGTACCTACTGTGGAAATCCTTCCATGGTGGTTCTGTGGCTACCTGTAATTGCAGGGTGCCACATTAGCAGTACACAAGAAAGAAAGAAAACAGAAAATAAAAATGGAGAAACAACAGAAATACCTATGCATATGTTATACGCAAATAATGTGTGATTACCAAGTAGTTGAGATAAGTGATGGGTGAATCTGCTGATGTTTGGGTTTGGCAGATCCGGACCAACGATTTTAAAAGTCAAGATTTAGGACCGGACTTGACCCGAGCTTGAGTTTAAACCCTGACCCCAGGCTCTAAAGTTATAAATTGGTGGCTACGGGGGCTGTAAAAAGAAGCAAAACAGTGATTAATCATCAGTGTCATACTTACTGGAATCCACATACTTGTACTTCAGGGACGTTCATTAGAGGATTGACCCAGAGTCACAGAGAGGGGGCATCTGTGATTGGCTGTTGGAGCCAGTGCACTAACCTAGAAGCAACTCATATATTCTAGCATTCACTGTGCAGTGAATATCCAGGAACTTAATGAGCTTTCTGGAAGTACAAGCAAGCAGACACTGGTAAGTTTGACTCTAATGATTAATCACTGTTTTGTTTATTTTTACAGCCCACAGCCGAATCTTCACCCACACCATAACATGAACATCTCAGGGAAGGCCACATTCAGGGTCCGTGCCTAAACACTAGGAGTTTGGTACAGACCAATAACTTTACAGTTTGAGTTCACCCATCACTAGTTGAGATGTATGCAGTAGTCTGGTAATGTTTTTCTTAGCCTCCCATCTTATAGTATTGAGTTTTTTAAAGTGAGAAATTGGAGTTCTTAACTAGGGATTGGCGAACTGTTCTCGTTCATGCCCAGGGCTGTAGTTATAAAGTAATGAAATAGTTAATCCTCTTAATATACTTACCGGGTCCCCGTTCTCACTTCCTGGTTTGATGCGTCGGTGCGTCACTTCCGGGCCGCCCCTTATCATCTTGACGTATGTCATGGGCTATTGGAGTCAGTCACATGATGATGCATCCTGGAAGCCTGGAAGTGACATGGCGCTGGGGCACAGCTGAATGGGATAAAGTGGACCCGGTAAGTATAATTAGGCAGATTAGTAACCATGTACGTGCTTGCACACAGCAACCCCGGGCATGAACCTGGGAAAAAAGCACAAGTTCGCCCATCCCTATTCTTAACCACATTCAAGAAAAAGTGAAGGTGTACATGCGTATCTGTATTGGTGTTGTTATGTAACAAGGCATTACTGTGTGGTACAAAAAAGTTGGATACAAGCAGTTAATAAGAAAAACAAACACGCTAACAAAAACAAATCACAATTTGCAAATATGAACCCTAATGTGGAGACGTAAGAAAAGCAATTACTTAAAATATGTCATCTTCTGCCTCTGTCTATACATATTAATCTCCCTTAATGACAATGCCTTTACACCTCCTTGCTTGTATTCTCTGTTTATGTGAATGTCTGATGCAATATTGGGATGTTTTTCAGCAATTACTTAAATCATTTTGGATGTAGAAGATGTCATCAGATTAATAGCTCATCAGTTAAGTGAGCTTCAGTTATGCTTCATTTATGCTACTAATTATTGCCACACATTTGTCAAGCAGTAAAAAATATAATTGAACTAATCCATAGAGCCATTAATATAAAAATAAACTGCATCTGTAGCAAGTCATCTATTCTGTTTTGTTATATAAATGAAGACAGTCAATGTCATAGTCTTTACATTAAAAGGCAGACCGTACATAATTCTAATGATAAATGTTACCGCTTCAAAATGCTGGTCTCCTCTGTCAGCAAAGTAGAAACTGACAAACTACAAATTGGGTATGCGAGAAAATGCTTGCCACAGAGATTTCTGTTGTGCTAGAAATGTCTGTCTTATCCTGTTAGGAAATAAAACTGATGTTCAAGTCAGAGAATTCGTACATCTTAAAAAGAAATTCTGCCTGTGAACCATTGCTTTATGTAAGAGAAAAGAACACATTGCATTTCCTCAATATAATCGTTGCCCTTATTGTTCCCATGGAGCCTTGGTTGCATCCCAAACACAACCCACATTTTAGCACTCATAATAGACGTGGTGAGCTGTAACAAATTAAAGTATGATTCATTATATTAATTGATGAGCGGATAGTGAAATACTCGGATTCGGGAGATTGGTAGCGAGTAGTATTTAATACTCGCATATTCTTCCAAATAGCGACTCTAATGTTGGTAAATTGGTGATTGGCTCTGCCTGCACGCATCCGGCCATAAAATGAGCATTTCTGGGACAGGGCAGGATGGGGTGGGCTTTTTTGCATTTCTACTGCATAAAACATCTTGCTGTGCCCCCCAGAGAGACCCTAACATCCAATCTGCTCTCCCTGAGGTGCCAGCTCACATTGTTTACTGAAGGGAGCTGTCAATTTGTGTCAGATCGATACCAATCGAAACATCACTCACGAGCATTAGCGATTCTCTCTGAGTAATGAGTATCACGAATACCGTACTATCCGTGCAAGTAGCAAATAGTAACGAGTATATTCGCTCATCACTAATTATGATGTTAGTAAAAGACATCTGGACCTCACGTTTCTTCTCCATGTTGTCCCCGGTAGCCAGTTCCTTACCTCCTGATTTCTAACAATGCAACTTCTCTGAGTGGAAAATCTTATAAAAGGTAAGACAATCCAGTAGTATAATGGATGGGACCCATAAGGACCCTAGTAGCAGCCAGCAGTGCTTTTACATCCTGTAATGTTGCAGGCACATAGGACACAAGGGGACCACGCATGATCTGGAGTCGGAGCTAACCAGGAACTTGTGATAGTGCAGAAATGCTTCAGTAAATCAGATTTACATGGGACTTGGATTATTTTAACAATCAAATGTACAAACATTCTTTTCTGATAAGTATCTGCCCCCCCCCCCCCAATATGTGATAGTGGAACCATAAACCACAAAATCATTACTTTTTTTTATGCAGACATATCTTTTTAGGAGCATTTTCTCTTGAGTAAATATGCCCTGGAGAGGAGACTGTAGGGATGGATGATCAAAGAAATAATTGTCCATAAGTAAATTCCACAAATTTATTTACATGTAAAAGTGTCATGCCGATTGTGTTGCTTTTTCTCAATCAGTGCTCACTGCAGGCTTGTTCTCGCCTTTGTAAATGAGCTATTAGTAATATTAAATTGTTATTTATTATCTCCTTCTGTACTGCTGGGCAGGCACATTTTCTAATCACTAAGGAATTTGTGTATTTTTTAAACTTGTTTTGGCAAGATTAAAGAAATCCACATGTAGGATAATAGTTATACGATTAAGTATTTTATTACCTTAAATGAGTGAATTCTCCTTACAAGTTCACAAACAAAAGGCAGAATAAGAGAACGAATGTCAGGAAGGCAAGTTCTGATCAGGTACTTACTAAGAAGATTGCAAAGTTGGTGGAGGACAAAGACTTTGGTTTAGATTAAGCAACACTGTAGACAATGCCATTGAAAACCTAGGGAATGTTTGCTACAACCAGGAAGGGGTTAGGAGTGCAGGGCAGGCCAGATGGGATGGAATATGGTCAGACACAGACTTTGCTGAAGCCCCCATCTATTCCCTTTATGTGAAGTCATTATGGAGAGGTACATCTGGTGCCATTCCAGTGGGAGAGAATTTGCATGGGTATATGGATACAAAATTGAACACATCCCTCACATATTTTTATATATTTATTGTATCCTTTCATGGTACAACACTGAAGATGTAACGCTTTGATACAATGTAAAGTAGTCAGTGTACAGCTTGTGAAACATTGAACATTTGGTGTGCCCTCGAAATAGCTTAACATACAACCATTCACTTCTAAATTCATATATATATCTGAAGGCCACGTTACACACACAGATATCTGTTAAGATATTGTTCACAGATCTCTGGTTGCAGTGAAATCATGGACATATTGTTACATTTTGTAGCTGTGTACAAATGTAACAATGTGTCCATGATTTCACTGCAACCAGAGATCTGTGACCAATATATCTGTGTGTGTAACGTGGTCTTAACATATATATATGTATATAGTTCTGATCAGGTACTTAATATATATATAGGAACATAGAACTTGGCATTGATAATTTAGGCACTAATGATATCAAGATAACCCAGGGCTTAGTGATAAACAGAAATGTTGGTGCATGGAAAAAAAAAATATGTCAGTGAGACTTCTAGAATATAGAAGGGTGGTGTCGGATTTTGTGGATTACTACCATGCTAATTATCTACAGCGAAAACTAAGGAGCTAGTCAGGAAATAGAGTAGGTGGAGAGTTACAAATATTTGGGAGTCTGCTTGGACAGCAAACTAGACTGGAGGTGCCATACAGAGTGGGTTTACAAGAAGGGGATGAAGAAACTGTACATCCTATGGTAACTATGGTCATTAATTTATACAGCAAAATGTTAGAAATGTTCTTCCAGTTAGTAGTGACAAGTGCCATCTTCTTTGCAATCAGGTGTCTGATGTCAATAAGCTCAATAAGCTTATCATGATGGCAAGCTTGCCTATTTGCCGTCATCTTGACACTTTTGATGAGGCAGTGGTAAAAAATCTGAAAAAATGTTTGGCAATAATGATTGATAATATACATCCATTATTTTAGCTGTTCATGAGACAGAGGAGAAGCTTTAATAAACGTCTAATCCTGCAAAGTTGTAAGGCTGTGCACACATGATCCGGAGGCACTGCATGTTGGATGCAATGCCTCTGGACCTGTGGGAACCCGCGGGTGCATGCAGGAAGACTGCAGCTGCCCTATGCCTATGATCTGCGGTGGGAGCAGGGCGTCTTCTACCTGCGTTCACCCAATGGTTATTCTTTCCGCAGCATGAAATTAACATGCTGCGGAGATGTGGAAATCCGGAAACCCGCACCACAGCTGAAATAACGTTGGGGTCGGGAGAAGCATAGTGAGCATTGGATTTCTTGAAATCCCATCCACTATGCTTATTTTGGGCGTAGTGGCAATACTCTGTGTCCAAAACGCTGCAATTCCTGATAATGAGCACATAACCCAAGAGGGAAAAATACAGGAAATTGTTTGTGCCGACTGCTATGAGAATGTATAACAAATACCTCAGTGTTAAAACTCTTAACGGGAAGGGTGTTTTATTTGTGTACCAATTGTGTATGACCTGTCTATAACCTGTCAAGCATAATAACAATGTGGAACATTCTTCTGTCAATTCTACTGCTATGTGTTAATTAAGTAATTCACGTCCATATTCTGCATCTATGATATTACAATTTCCCTCGGGATCAATACAATTATTTTATTATCGTTTTGAGACCTACAGTGAATGACAAATATCGCAAATCTTGAGTTTTGATTTTTTGGGAATTATTATTGTTGTTCTTGTTTTAAAACTGGGAAAATGGGGTGATTTCAATGTTTACAATTTTTTCATATTTAAAAAAAAACCTTTTGATTTCTACTATGCATTTTAGCCCCCAGAACTATAAAAATGAGTTGAAAATTAAGTACCGTATATACTCGTGTATAAGCCGACCCGTGTATAAGCCGACCCCCCTACTTTTGCCCCAAAAATCTGGAAAAACCTATTGACTCGTGTATAAGCCGAGGGTGGACCCCAGCACAGGTATACAGCCCCCAGCAGTGTGGTATACAGGCCCCCCCCCAGTGGTATACAGGCCTCCCCAGTGGTAGTATACAGCAGCCCTAGTGGTAGTATACAGCAGCCCCAATGGTAGTATATAGCATCCCCAGCAGCCCCAGTGGTAGTATACAGCAGCCGCAGTGGTAGTTATATAGCAGCCCCAGCAGCCCCAGTGGTAGTATATAGCAGCCCCAGCAGTAGTATAACAGCAGCCCCAGTGGTAGTATATAGCAGCCCCAGTGTTAGTATATAGCAGCCCCAGCAGCCCAGTGGTAGTATACAGCAGCCCCAGTGGTAGTATATAGCAGCCCCAGTGGTAGTATACAGCAGTCCCAGTGGTAGTATATAGCAGCCCCAGTGGTAGTATATAGCAGCCCCAGTGGTAGTATATAGCAGCCCCAGTGGTAGTATATAGCAGCCCCAGTGGTAGTATATAGCAGCCCCAGTGGTAGTATACAGCAGCCCCAGTGGTAGTATACAGGAGCCCCAGCAGCCCCAGTGGTAGTATACAGGAGCCCAGCAGCCCCAGTGGTATATACAGCAGCCCCAGTGGTATACAGGCCTCAGCAGTATATACAGCAGCCCCCAGGGGTTATCCAGCACCCCCCAGGGGTTATACAGCCCCCCCCCAGGGGTTATACAGCGGCCCCCTGGGGGTACCCAGCAGCCCCCAGGGGGTACCCAGCAGCCCCCTGGGGGTACCAACAGCCCCCTGGGGGTACCAACAGCCCCTGGGGGTACCAACAGCCTCCAGGGGGTACCCAGCAGCCCCCTAGGGTACCAACAGCCCCTGGGGGTACCCAGCAGCCCCCTGGGGGTACCAACAGCCCCCACAAGCTGGCACTGTCCCCCTTGTAAGTGCCCCCCCCCCCCGCTACTTATACATTACCATCCCGGTGTTCTGATCGGCGCCGCTCCTCCGTGCTGAGTCTTCATCCTCCCGCGCTGGCTGCATCCGGGTTCTCCAGCGGTCGCGCGATGACGTCACATCGCTGCGACAGCCGGAGATCACGGATGGAGCCAGCGCGGGAGGATGAAGAAGCACCGAGGAGCGGCGCCGATCAGAACACCGGGATGGTAATGTATAAGCACCGGGGGGGGGGCCCTTACAAGGGGGGACAGTGCCAGCTTTTGGGGGGGCCATATGCACTGCTTCCCCCTGCCGCTGATTGACAGGGGGATGCAGTGCATATTTAATGAGCGGCCCCACGTGACGGGGCCGATCATACAGCAGCCCCCCCCCCGCCTCCTCCAGCCTCCACAGCCCCCACCACACAGCCCCCACCACACGGGTCTACCGTATAGACCCGTGTATAAGCCGAGGGGGGGACTTTTCAGCCCAAATTTTGGGCTGAAAAACTCGGCTTATACACGAGTATATACGGTAATTTATCCATGTAAAATAAAACATAAAATTCTGAACAATCTGGTAACATTTTTCACAAATATGTTTCTGTATAAGGAAAAAGTTCAAAAGACTCATGCAGCGAGACATTTCTTTCCCTTACTGTGTTTCCAAATGTATCCCTTGCCTCCAGCAAATGATCTGGATGGAAATGCAGTAATATTCATGCATCTCGTGAACAGCTTCACCTGAAACGGGAATAAGATGAGTCACAGCAGCAGTATCAAAAGTAATTAATCTTCTTGTTACATTGTAGCATGTTGTTTTGAACTCCGTGTATACTATAAAGATGTTACTTATGACTCTACTGTATCATATATCGCAATATTATTATTTTATGTACTGGTGTGGCCTTAAAGTAATTAGATCTACATTAATATTTAGGATATTTATCATCCCAAATTTTATTTTGCTGCACTTCCTACTTATACAGGGGATAGAAAAACTGGAGCAACCAGGAATACCATGCAAATTAAACCATTTATTCATTTAAAGTGCAGACAAAAACACTGTTCATCTTTAAAAGACTGCTTTTACCAGAAATACAGGTAGTATACCATATGAAGACCTGCTAATGTGTAAAAATCCGAATTGGGTAAATGAATATATCTCAATATGTATTGAAGCCCTGACTCAGCATGATAGCGGTTACATTTAGCATTTTAAACAGTACAAACAGTTTCTATCCAAAAAGACATCTTGTCCAACAAACACCCGTTTGTATAAGAAAAAAGAAATTTAATGTGCAAAGATTCATATTTCACAAACAGG
Source organism: Allobates femoralis (assembly GCA_033576535.1). Lineage (NCBI taxonomy): Eukaryota > Metazoa > Chordata > Amphibia > Anura > Aromobatidae > Allobates > Allobates femoralis. The sequence continues at coordinate 350,500,938 of JARQOC010000004.1, read as the reverse complement.
CAGTATGCAGTCAGACAGAGACGAAATATTTAGTATGACATTCCCATTTGAAAAAGTAGCTGCTGGCAGAAAAACAATGGCACACAGGACAAGTAAGGAACAAGGAGCAGCTCGACATACACTTCACTTCTTTTAGTGTGTACGTTTCCTCAACACCCAAGTGTTCGCTAGCACCTGGTCTGTCCTCTCTGGCATCTATATTGGGTCTGCCCGGGAGCTATAGTGATGTGCCCCTGGTCCCACACATGTGCAGAATCTTTGACCACCATGATAACAACTTCCATGGGTGGTGATCACCTGCTTGCAAGCTGCATATAGAGACAGAGGGAAGAAGAAATTAGCCGGTCACGTGATCACTGCTCTGGGAGATATATTCCCCCTGGACCACCAGGTGTCACAGGAACAATCTTCTCCTGAGGAAACATATACACTAAAAGAAGTAAATGTACATTGGACTTCTCCTTGTTCCTTTCACATCCTGTGTGCCATTGTTTTTCTTCCATCTGCATTTTGTTACTTTTTCAAATGGGTATGCCATACTGAATATTTTGTCACTGTCTGACTGCATACAGCAAGCAGCCAGTAAGTGACATGTCACTGCAATTGGGATGTCTGTCTCTATATTATGTTACTCTCAGATTAGGTGGCAAAAACCTGGTAAAAAAATTTCCCTTTTAAAAATGGGAGATTTTTTCAGAAATATCATTCACCCAATAAGCAGACAGCATTCCATGGAAAGAGGAATGTATACAATATTAATAAGTAAACCAGAAGTAGAACAAGGTGATGTAATAGTCAACATGCTAGAATCAGAGGAGGACACTGTCAGAAAATAGCCCATCTGAAAAATAGTACAAAGACTCTTTGCAGTCGAAAACTTCATCATAATGCACCTCTTTATTTGTATATAACAGCAGGTGCTTGCTGCTTTGGCAGTGGAAGTGGGCCCCCTTACCTTATGGACCCTTTTGCGAATGTGCAGAATTGACCAGTGGTATGTCTATCCCTGAATACAATTAATAATGAAAGTAATAGATTTGGGTTCTAGCCATCAAATATAAGCAGGGGGCAAACACAAAGCACTGGCCCATCTTTAACAAAATCTCTTTATAGAGCAGTCTTAGGAGCTGAACCTGCTTCATACTCTGTGAGTGCCGATTGCCGAATATTTTACATAGCCACCTCCCAACAGTAACTGATGTAGTTAAAGCAGGCTCAGATCACATACTTTTAGCCTCATAAATATCACTGTTGACAGTGGTGTTTACAAGACTTCAAGATGAAAGTCAGAATAAACACCCTGCAATAAGTATGAATAAATAGTATATGTAAATAACATAGGGTACTTAGTTGACAATATTTTAATTAAGAAAAGCATAAAATCCATTCCACCGTAACAAGATGTACCCAATCAGGTGGTCCTTATCTTTCGTAGTTCTCTGTAATTGCCAACAAGTTCCAAAATATAGGGGGGGAAGAGCAGGACCAAGTCCTGTCTGAATAAACACCTGCCTGTGGTGTGTTATGCAGACTAAATGCACAACCAAAATAGGAGAGCCATGCCTCTATATGTACAAAGTGCAAAAACTGAAGCAAAACCAAAGAAATGAGCTGGAACACATGCTGGTATTAGTGGAATGTGTAGGTGCATGTTCACACTGTGGCCATTAAAGGGAACCAACCACCCCAAATGACCCCCCCGGACTAATAATATCGTTCCCTACTTGCAGCACATACATGTGCTGCAAGGTTTTTTGCTAAAAAAACTGCTTTATAAAACTTAAGATAATGCTTTAGAAACTTTATAACCAAGGGACGGGTGGGCGTGACTTACATGTGGCAAAAGCCGAGATTCTGCTGTCACTCATTCTCCTCTCTGGCTCGCAGCAGTAACGGCCAGCCCTTTTTGCAGCGTCCCAGGCTGGTGCACGGGATGTCATGCCCGTGCACACGTCATCAGCTACAGCCGGGAAGCGAGCGCGCGCTCTGACTCCCTGCGCTCGGCTGTGGAAGTCAGAGCGCGCGCTCGCTTCTCGGCTGTAGCTGATGACGTGTGCACGGGCATGACATCCCGTGCACCAGCCTGGGACGCTGCAAAAAGGGCTGGCCGTTACTGCTGCGAGCCAGAGAGGAGAATGAGTGACAGCAGAATCTCGGCTTTTGCCACATGTAAGTCACGCCCACCCGTCCCTTGGTTATAAAGTTTCTAAAGCATTATCTTAAGTTTTATAAAGCAGTTTTTTTAGCAAAAAACCTTGCAGCACATGTATGTGCTGCAAGTAGGGAACGATATTATTAGTCCGGGGGGGTCATTTGGGGTGGTTGGTTCCCTTTAACAAACATAACCTGGGATAAAAACAAAATGAGCCAATACCATGCAGTATATAAATAAGAAAGTGGTAATAGGATATATAAATAACATGGTAGTTGACAGTGTAAAAACCATCTTAGGCTAGGGCCACACTTGCCAAATTCTAAGTCCCCTGTGTGTTTTGCAGAGAACTTAGAATTTTTCTCCCTCTGCAGCGTTCACACAGGCTGCAGAGCGGAAAACGCGACCCCTACAACCCGCTGTGTATCATGGATACCCGCTACACAGCGGGCTGCGGAGAGTGTGATTTACACCACAAACATCATGCTGCGTTCCCCTGTGCGTGGTGAAAATCGCCTCCCCGCAGCCCACTGTGTGGCTGGTATCCATGATACACAGCGAGTTGCTAGGGGCTGCATTCTTCGCTCTGCAGCCTATGTGAAGGCTGTGGAGGAGAAAAAAAATTCTAAGTTCTCTGCAAAACACGCAGGGGACTTAGAATTTGGCAAGTGTGACCACAGCCTTATTGCAGCAAGGTGTACCCAATCAGGATGGTCCCTATCACTCAACCCTAAATGTGGACTTAATAATGATTTTAAATCATATGTGTAAGATGTTAGCTATGAATATTTAAATGATGTATCGATTGGCATTGTACAGGAGTCTGAAAGAAAATTGTCATTTCATTTTTTCAAAACATATGTCAATCAATGTCATTATGTTTTGTAACTCAGAGGAAAAAGATTACCATAATTCTCATAGGCCAATCAATCAATGTTTTATTTTTTCTGTCATTAGTCTTTCTCATTGTACAAAATATAACAATATAAAAACTTTATAGAAGGTTGCTTTGTTTTACTTAAAAAAGAAGCACAAATCATCTTGATTCCACGATTAAAAATAGACGCCACAAGGAAATAAAAATAACTTACCACCATGAAATACTGACTTCCGAATTGGTATAAAATTGTATTTTTACCCTGGAGGCTTAATAGGAAAAAAGATTATGCTTTTCAACCCTAACGGGACACAGATTCTATATGCAAGAATCTCTTCCAGGTTATTATTCAGTTGGGCATCCAAAAACTATCTTTCCATTCAGATCAGCCTTAGCCGTGATTGCATGTCATCATTATTCAACTGTGCAGTCATGAAATCATAATTCATGTCCTTGAAAACCTTTAATGTGACCTTTTGCTCTCAAATGAATGTTAAATATAGTGAAATATATGTGTAAACCTGTTCCTAAATGTTGGCGCCGGCAATTATTGTCTATTTGTAGATTGGTAATTTAGAGATATAATAATTAACAATGTGCAGATTTATTATTTGCATTTAAAACAATTAAGACAAATTGAAATGTAATATGTTTGTCGCTATGTAGGTGCAGCACCACATAGATATAATAATATTAATTAGTATTATTGTAATTTTTATTACCTGTAAAAAGGTTTCTGTGATCTCTGTCACTGAAGTACCAGCTCAGCCAGATTCTATAGGCAACAAAAATGAATTTGGAATGCAAAATAAGAATCGCATAGTTTTTCTTTTTAATATAGGTTAAAAGTCCATTATGTTTATGGACTAATAATGCATATGGTTGTCGTATTTCTTAAAGCTACATTTCTTCTAAATATCGTAAAGACACGTTAAAGAGAATGGTCAATTTATATTTTTTAACACAATAATACATTTATTTATCTAGTGCCGACATATTCCGCAGCACATCACAATGAAGCGGGGGCGATGTACATGCAATAATGACAATACAAAGCAATATATAGTTACACCAGTTACAGGAAGGTGGAGGGCACTGCTCGAAAGCTTACAATCTACAACGGTGAAAAAATATGCGCTGCTGCAGGATAGATGAAGGACTCAATTCGTATTTTTAATGCAGGTGGCTTTATGCTACTCGTTTCAAAGTGTATTCCCCTCTTCTTCCTCAGGAATACCACCAATGACTGGTGGTTGGAATTATGGGTAGTATTAGTCTGAGATCAGTTGCAGAACAAAGGGCAGGGGTAGGGTGACAGAGATGAGGGATGAGATATATGGGTGTGCAGAACTGTGGAGGGCTTTGTGGGTGAGAGAGATAAGTTTGTATTGTATCCTGTAGCAGACAGTCAACCAGTGTAATGACTGGCATAAGGTTGAGGCATCGGTGATGCGGCTAGACATAAATGTGACCCTGGCTACTACACTAAGAATGGATTCTAGGGGAGTTTGGTTAGAGGGAGACCAATCAATAAACAACTGCAGTAGTCCAGACGAGAATGCATCATAATAGAAGGAATGAAGCTGCAATTAGCACTTTATTTCAACAGGGATTCAGGTGGGTATGCAGGAGGATGCAGGTTACAGATAGGACTATGGCCATTTTGCACATAAGTGGGCTTCAACGGGTCCACACGTTGGACCTGTTGAAGCACACCTGTGTGCAAAATGGTCATAATCCCAACTGTAGCCTGCATCCTCCTGCATACCCACTTGAATCCTTGTTGAAATAAAGCGCATGAAGAAATACTTCCAGTAAGTGCAGCTTCATTCCTTCTATCTTTGATGCATTATATTGGAAGTTCTTTTGGAAGCATTGTGCACCAGAACAGATTTTTTTGTCTAGATCTACACTCTATTTTCCTTTTCATTGACCTCTGGTTCACAGAGTGGTGGTGCAAGGCAGACTTTCTATTATATTCAGTCAAGATGAGAATGAATAAGAGCAACAGTGTTTTTGTAGTTTCAAGGGTAACAAATGATTGGATTTTGGCTATGTTTTTAAGGTGTAGATAACATGAGCTAGTAAGTGATTGGATATAGGGGAAAAAGGAAAATTCAGTGTCAAATATGATCACTATAGGAAAAGATAAAGGAGACAAAAAGAGGCGCAATAGTGCCCTATCAATATGACACTGATTTTGCACTTAGAGCAAAAATAGGTGCACTCCCCTAGTCTAGTTGTGTGCACCCACAACCAGTTTTAATAGCATGTAGTTTTAAGCTGCTGCAGGACCTCCACCGCCACGTAACACATGCCAAGGTATCCAGATCCAGGGAAGGTGAATATACAGTCCGCGCTGCTTGAAATAATCAGTCACAAGTGTTTATTTAAAAGACCCCCCTTCTTTATTTCCACCTACGCGTTTCAGTGCCACTCCGGGCACTGTCATCAGGGCCCTGAGTGGCACTGAAACGCCCTGCATCTGAAATATGATCACTAGGCAATTAGCCTGCTGCTTAGAAGTTATGGTTAAACCAGGTAATTTTGATGTCGAGTTGGTTGGTTAGTAGCGGGAGGATAAATGTACAGTTTAGTTTGGGAAAGATTCAGTTTCAGGAAGAGGGAGGACATAGTGTGAGGACAGCAGACAAACAGTCCCTGGTATTTTGTCGCCTAGAGATACTGTAAACCAAATCTGCTGATAATTTGTCCAATAGGGGCAGTATGTAGAGAAAAGACAAGGAGGCCTAAAACTGAACCCAGAGAGACCCTGACAGTGAGAGGAAGAGGAAAGCAAGAGGATTCAGCAAAAGATACAGTGAAGGACCAGTCAGAGAGGTAGGAGACGAATCAGAATATTGTAGTGTCCTTGAGGCCAAATGAGAGGAACATAGTGAGGAGTAGCTGATGGTCCACAGTTTCGAAAGCAGAGAGTTATAGGAGAAACTCTAGGAGGGGTAGTGGCCATTAAATTTTGCCATTATTAGGTAATTGCAGAATTTAGTAAGGGCAGATTCAGTCGAGTGTAAAGAGTGGAATACAGGTTGTGAACAGAGATTAAGTGTTCCAGGAATTTAGAAATAAAGGGAAGACTAGAGACCAGTCTATAGTTAGCAATATAGTTCTCATTGAGGAATGTTTTTTGAGTTGAGGGATTATGATGGAGCGTTTGAATGAAGATAGAAAGATACCAGATGAAAGAAAGACATTAAATATTTTAGTTAGGTACATAGTGACAGCTGGGTAGTCACTACTGGGGTCACTAGTGCAGATTGTAGACTTAGAAGAAGCAGGGAACGGGGGGAGTTCTTCCGTATCTGGCTCAAAAATAGAAAATGAACTTGATAAGGGGAAGGACTCTAAGGAGATTGTGCAGAAATGTTATCACGGATGTGTGATTTTTTTTTTCTTTAAGAAAAAAAGAGGCCAGCTCATTGGTCCTGAGGTTGGTGACATGGGCCTGCACTTTAGGGCTCAGGAGGGAGTGGAAGGTCTTGAAGAATCTTTTTAAATTGTTGGCTAGTGATTTTATAAGGGTGGCTATATATGCTTATTTGGCCAGATGGAGAGCAGCATTACTTCTTTTGAGCATGAGCTTACAGTGGATGAAGTCTTCTGCTGAAAGTGATTTTCTCGACAGATGCTCTGCACACCTTGACAGGGCTTTAGTAACAAATCTCAATAATTCAGGGATACACTATATAAAAGAAATGAATATATATATATATTAAGACATACATAAGTAAAAGCTTTAATTCAAAGATTTTCTCCATTTGTCAAATTTTTCAATTTGCAGGTAACAAAGATTGTCAGGATAATAACATGGGTTTATTTGGTCAGCTCATATGGTTGTTGTGTTCATTTTGGTACAGCGCTGCTTTGTTTCGAGATTTATTTATTTATATTTAGAAAGTACAGATGGTGGAGAAAGAGTTAACGATGGTCCATAGTATACTGAGATGTTTGAAATCTTGCATCTGTTACTTGTTTACCATATTGTTTATGCCAAAAAAATCTTCTCCAAGCCTGCTTTGCAGCTATCTGACTAGCTGAGGGAACTGAAAAAACAAGCTTAACAAGCTACTAACATTCAATAGAAAAATAAACACCCCAGCACACCGATATGAAGCACTGTAGAGGTTCAACATTCATTACATGGCTATTATTGCTAAGGCAAATAAGGAAACCTAAGAAAATGCAAACTATTTTTCTCTTTGTTGCCAAATATATACTGTAACTTTGATTAGGAATTATATTCATGCATCACAAATTTTTGTTACAGAAATTTCTTGAACTAAAATTCAGCTCTATTCATCTAAATAGGCCTGTGTTGACAGAAAGTGCATAACTTTCTACTAAACCTATTTAGAAGATCAGAACCACGACAAAATTGTCTACATCAAAACCTGCAGCATGTAAATCAACCCTAGAATATTTTTATTCTTTTCTTTTTGTATGCCAATTTCCTCTTCAAAGTGGACTTTAACTCTAGGACCACCTAATGTCAATGTTGACCCTTTAACGAACCTTATCATATGACTAGGGGTATAAGCCAAATCATATTTTCAATTTGCAGACACGGTGTTTCGGAGTGTTTGCTCCTCGTCTTTTATTAGTAAGTCTCAGAAGCAATACTATTCAAAAATGTATACTGATCAATTTTAAGTGATGAATGATAAAATATCATGAGCAACTACACAACAACGAATTCTAGAAGAAAAAGCTCAAGTAATAATACATTATGGAACTGGCATATTTTAATTGGCTACCGGTCATTACATAGGTCACAACTATGTCAATCCAAGTCTTGAATTTTGTTTTCAGCAAATCAAGGCAAAGTTTTGCATTGACGTCTTGCTGGCTGCTGCTTACTTTAAGTTTAAGCTGCAGACAAATCATCTAACAATTTCTATACAAATTTTCATCTAGAGTAATCTGCCTGCTGGCATAAGGACACAGATAAGCTGATAAGGAGACTTATAGTCGCAATGCTCCTCTGGGAAATATGCAAATTGTCACTGAAGTGAAAAACTCTAATGACACCCAATAAGGGTAGCAATCCTTAAAGTCATAATCGACTCTTTAACAAACCTTTTGATATGACTTAGGATTTGTGCCAATTCAGAACTCCAAACTGCAGATGCTGCATTTCAGGGTGACTGCCCCTCATCAGTGCAGTGCACTGCAGTGCACTGAGGGGCAGTCACCCTGAAACACAGCATCTGCAGTTTGGGGTTCTGATCTGGCACAAATCCTAAGTCATATTAAAAGATTTAATAAATAAAAAAGCCAACAAGCCAGCGCTGCCTGTGGTTGGCACGCAATACAAAAAGTGCATATGCACATATTAATTTCTAACTGAACTTTAAACTGAGGCATTTGCCAAAAAATTGATCAATTAATTGAGATACCACACCACGTCACGGCATTCTCAGATGGGGCAGACCTACTCTATTTTTATATATGCTGTGCCATTACGGCCTCCTGAATGCTTTAAAAGTAGAACCATATTAAATGCACACGTACCTGAAGCATTTCTGAACTACTCCTATGGCGCCAGAAGGGCAGTGCAGATAAAGGCAGACCATATCCGGACATGACATCTAGACATTATCAGATCTGACCCCTACATTGCCAGACCAGCAACCATGGATGAGAGTAGAACAGGCCCAAACACATGTACAACAATTAAACAGAGCCTATGGGCAAGGTGTGGCTGCTGTATGTGTGTACAGCGGCCTAGATCAATCACAATATAGACAGAATGGCATGCATAACCAAGCACACATGGCAAAAAGTGGTCGTCAACCACAAGCCAATAACAAATAAAAAAGTCTTGAAATCAGCGCTGCCTGTGGTTAGCACGCAATACATAAAGTGCATATGCACATATTAATTTCTAACTGTACTTTAAACTGAGACATTTGGTAAACAATTGATCAATTCTTTGAGCTACCCAACCCCGTCACGGCCTTCTCAGATGGGGCAGTCCTACTCTACATTTTTTATATATGTTGTGCCATTACGGCCTCCTGAATGCATTAATAGTAGATCCATATTAAATGCACATGTACCTGAAGCATTTCTGAACTACTCCCATGGCGCCACTGCACTGCACTGCATTGCACTGCATTGATGAGGGGCAGTCACCCTGAAATGCAGCATCTGCAGTTTGGAGTTCTGATCTGGCACAAATCCTAAGTCATGTTAAAAGGTTTGTTAAAGAATCGATTATGACTTCATGGATTGCTACCTTTATTAGGTGGAATTAGAGTTGTTCACTTCCTCACTGAAGTGACAATTTGCATCTAGAGAAAATAATTAATAGTTTTCCAAATTTTTAAAAAGAAAAGTTTCTCCCCTCCACTCTTTTCTGCTCTTTTGGTACTAGTATTGATGTTTGTTAAAGCTTGTACTTTCTTACCCTCCACGTGCTGTGACCTGTGTTATCCAAAGTATTTCATTTAGACACTTTTCATAGAGCATTTTCTGAATTTTCTTTTCGGTCATCCAAGTGTTTTTACAAATTGAGCTAAACCCTGATGTTACTCTTGAATCATGTTGCTTTTTGCTTTCTTTTTTTACCTAGTGTCTTTTATGCTATTAAGTCACTGACTTTAGCTAAATCTAAAGGAGCTTGCAGCGAGGTCAGGTCACTCACTCTTTGGAAGACTCATCCATGTTTCATTTGGAGAAAGCGGCAGTCATTTTGGGTCATTGGAGTCCCACAACCTTTAAAATGAAGCCTTTGTAACCCTTGCAAACGAATGCATTGCAACTTTTCTCCTCTTTTCTGAAATGTCTATTAATAACAGCATAGTCTTCTTGTAACAAACGTCTGGTGACTAGTCTCCTAAAATTTGAAGGTTCAATGTGTTTCTAGAAGTAGAGTTAACCAAGCTGGCTGTAATCTAGTTTAATTGTGTTTAAACTTCTAAACTGAGTTAACTCAGTTTGGGTATTGGGTTTAATACTTTATCCCACACACTTAATAAAAAAATTCAGTATTCATGATGTAGGTAATGAGTCATGCCTTTACAGTTCATGTATGAAAACCCATGAAAATAGGAGCACTCAGGCACTACTCACAGTTTTCTGCAGAGTGATTCCTTGGATCTGTAGAGGAGTTTGCTAAATCATCAGGTGCCCGCTTGAGGAAAATATATAGTGTCCACATTCCAGGAAAAGCGGTATCAGCAGCACTCAAGCTAAAATGTCTAACTTTATTTACAACAGGATTAAAATCACATCATGTAGAGATGCGCGATTTGAAGCACCAGGTGCTGCGAAACAAGCTTGTTCTCCCTCACATCCCGCATCTGTCCCTGATGTGGTTTTAATCCTATTGTAAATAAAGTTTGAATTTATGAAGCCACAATGTTGTTAGAAGTAATGATCTCTAGAATTGTTATTTCTTTGGCAATATGTAGGATCTAACAGGCAAGTCAATGTACTGACAGGTGTGTTATAAACATTACGGGTCATTGTTTTTCCACATAAATTCACCATTCTTTTATATTTTATCAGTGATAAGAAAATACATTTTCTAAATATGATTAAAAATTAATTAGGGAAAACAATTAGCAGTCAATGCGATTTGCATATGCATGTGCTATGCAAAATGCACACTTTCTGTTAAAGGTAATTGCCAGGCATCCAGACCAGAAGTTCTTGGCATGCCTACCGATGCCTACCGATGTGATTCAACAGTACAACATGTAATCTTTCTACTCTGAGTAGCACGATCTCACAAATTATCTTAAGATCTTGCTGCCTAGAGACAAAAGTTCAAGTTCATTGCTGTGGAATAAAGATGAATTGTTGCACTACTGTGCAGGCCATAGTTTCACTTTATCAGGACAGGTGTCAATGCTACTATGCTTCACTTCATTCTGTCCCTCAATCTGCCTTGCACTTTGAGCAGAGAGTAGTGTGACAGGAAGGCTAGGGTCACACCAAGCATCATTTGTGCAAATGGATGTGTTGACGCACCCATAGACTTCAATATAAAAAAATGCATGGCCAAATTGGTATGCGTTTGGCACTATGCGTTTTTTCACCGAAGTAGGACATAACACTTTAAAGAAAAAAATTTAGGTGCAACGGATATTTTACCTGGCTAAATTTTGGTGAGTTTTTTTCACTATGCGTTTTTTGTAGCGCACATCATAACGCGGTCAGCAGCGTTTTCGGGGGCCATTTTGGAAAACGGATGTGTTAATTTAACATTGAAGTTTATGGTAATTGCATCCGTTAATGCATGGTACATGCATATACCATGCGTTAACGCATGCATCAAAAATGAACACATGTCATGTGAATACCAGGGAAAAAAACCCATCCTTTTAATGCATCCTTTCAGCGGATGGCACCACTCAAGTGTGACCCTAGCCGTATGCAGAGTGAAGTACAGCAGAGCAGTAGTGACTATAAATGACCGCTTTGTGCAACCCCAATCCGCACTCCAGGTCAGTGGTCATGGCCGTCAACAGAAACTGTGCAAACTTCCTTATTCCTTGGCGCATCACTTTGTTTGCCAAACTGGCATGACGTATTTTGTGCAGTGTACAAGTGACGTCTAGCCATCCCAGGTAATCATAAGCCGAATCTGGAATTCCCAAGGCTAACTTCACGCAGTTACTGTCTACAGCCAGAGTGCAGTGGCCTGAACCATGGACCGAGATTGCTTGAAGAAATCTGGTCATCTCTACTAGTGATTTTGTGGATAAACAGACAATGGAACGAGAGGGGTAAAAGCCGCACTGCTGTTGTAAGAAGATAAATGGAAGATCCCGGTAAAGTGATTTATTCAACACATTTTGGAGAGGATATTCCTTCTTCCGGACAATCATGTGATTGTCCTGAAGAAGGAGTATTTACTCCAAAATGCATTGAATAAATCACTTTCCCAGGATCCTGCTTTCATCTACTTACAACGGCTTTTAACCCCTCTCATTCCATTGTCTGTTTATCCACAAAATGGCGGCATATGGAGAAAAATGTTTCAATAAAAATGTTATGGAAAAGACAATGACTTTCAAAACCATCAACATCTATCTAAAACAACACATACTAAATAATGATAATAATAATAATAATAATAAACTTCATTTCTATAGCGCCAACATATTCCGCAGTGCTCTACAATTCAGAGGTTCATATACAAACAGTCATAAGTGACAGTTATCAAAGAATGCAATGATTAAAGCAAAATAATAACAGCCCTGCTCATAAGAGCTTACAATCTAACAATGAGGTGGGGGAGACACAAAGTCCTTAGTCAATGAATTCATAGATTTTATAAAAAAACAATTTCTAAACAAATAGCTTTCTATTCATGCAAGTTTAGTGTTATAATTTCATACATTGAGGGTAGTTTCAATCGTGGATAACTATTTGAAGAATTGTTCCATTCATTTGTAGGGAGCGCCCAGAAATCTATGCACCAGCAGCAACAACCTTAATTCTAAGCATGTAATGTATGGCAGAAACATCTACCACTAGCCTACCATGTGTTTGAATATACCCTTATTGAAGAGAATTTACATGAAATACAAACAATAAATCTGTTACATGGTCACTACATGCTTTTTATATCATACAGCCACATACTTCTGTTTTCGGATTCTCTTTGGATATTGTCTTCATAATGAAAGTGCTGCAATGAATAATAGATAAACTCTCAAATGCTAAGTGGTTCATTATAGATGTTTTTTGGATGGTGGCCCAAAATCCAAAGCTGCCAGTGAAATATCTAAGATAAATTCATTTTATTTTTCTTTGCATTAGAATACTTATTTGATGATGAATTTAGTTGAAATTACCAAATATTACTTTCTCCCACAATGTTAATTAATATCTATGTTATTAACATATAAACTATTGAGCTTACGTCAGTTAATTGATTTAGTTGTGTTATATATATTTTATTACATGACATATTTAATATTTAAAGCTGAGTGTAGGTGTGTGTGTGCATGTATGTATGTCCACTAAAGGAATTTGCACCATTGCATCTACAATCACCAAATTTTGCACACACACTTCATTTGACTCAGGCAATGTCTATAACTGTTTTGGGGGGAAACTTTAACCCCGCGTCTTGCAGTCATTCACCAAAGTATAGCCCTGTTGACTGTATGTGCACACATAGCTCCGCCTCTTCATAGCTCTGCTCCTTCATAGCTCTGCCCCTTCATTGCTACAGCCCCTTCCCTTCATAGCCACACCACTTTATAGCCACACCCCTAATTACTTTGTGACTTGTGCCTGCAAAATAAACATTCTATTTTGTTATAACAAATAACATTTAGTTACTATGCCCGGCCAACGCTACCAATGAGGTAGTGTTTGGACATTCAGGCAGGTAAATAGTTAATATTTCAGATGAATTTCACAAGATATTGAAGGACCTGTGTGATGTCATGATCATGTGAATATAATAGGCAAAGCTAAGTCTCAATAGACCATAATGATTTTGCTTGCTTTGCTCCGTCCACTATGGTCACATGATCATGACATCACACAGGTCACACAAAGCCCCCAGTATACAGCAGGAGGCAACACAAAGCCTCCAGTATACAGCAGGAGGCCACACATAGCCCCCAGAATACAGCAGAAAGCCACACACAGCCCAAGTATACAGCAGGAGGTTACACACAGCCCATAATATACAGCTGGAGGCTGCACATAACCCCCATTAAACAGCAGGAGGCCACACACAGTCCCCACTGTACTGCAGTAAGCTGCATACAGCCCTCCAGTATACATCAATAGGCCCCACATGACCCTCAGTATTACAGCAGGAGGCCTAACACAGCCCCTAGCATACAGAAGGAGGCCAGACACAGTCCCCAGTATGCACCAGGAGGCCATACACAGCCACCAGTATAAAGCAAAAAGCCACACAGCCCCCAGTATACATCAGGAGACCACATACAGCCCTTGTATACAGCAGAAGGCCACTCACAGCCCCCAATATTGCAGCAGGAGATCTCACAGAGCCCCCAGTATACAGCAGGAGGCCACGCACAATCCCCAGTAATACAGCAAAAGACAGGATGCTGTACTCAGACCACAATATACACCAGGGGGCTGCACACTGCCCCCAGTATACAGCAAGAAACTGCATACAGCTCCAGTACTACAGCTGGAAGCCTCACAGTCTTCAGTATTAACACAAAAGGCCAAACATAGCCTCTGTGTTACACCAGGAGAACACACATAGGCCCTGTATTACACCAGGAGAACACACATAGCTCCTGTATTACACTTGAAGCCACACATAGCTCCTATCTTACAGCTTTTGCCCCATGTAGGCCCTGTGTTACTCTCGGAGTCCACACAAATCCCCTGGATTACACTACGAGCCCGCACATTGCCCCTGTATTACAGTAACACCCTTTGCCTCACATAGCCCCTATATTGCAGCCTGTGCACACACATAGCCCCTGTATTACACCAAGAGCCCACACATAGTCCCTGTATTACACTTGCAGCCTGTGCATCTCAGCAGACAGAAGCAACGCTTTGTTAATCCATTCTAATTTGTTATAGCTAAGAACAGTTACTTACCATCCCCGGCAACACCTGGGACTACAGCTAGTGTTAGCAGAGTTAGATAAAATTAAAATCTAACACATCCAAACAGCAACAAAAATGGGAAATAAGGAAAAACACAGATTATTTGGAAGAGTATCTGAGAAATAGCAAACAACATTCTTTTTCCTAATGTTTATGCCCTTGTGTTTGACCTTGTAAGTATTGTATTTTTTAATATCTCTATTAAGCTAGAAAAGCTGCATGAATTCTAAAAAAATATTGGATATACATTATCAGGCTTTTGCAGACTGCATTACATTGGCATGGCTCATTCTTATCTGGTGGAAAGATGTAACTATGTTATCTTTTTATTTTCCTTTTTCTCCCTTTACTTCAGAGTTTCTCTTTGAAGGTTTTCTTTGTAAAGCAACTAAGTATGTAGAGAGGAAGAAGATGAACCCTAGAAAGGAATATAATAGAAAGTTGAACCAGGCTGCTGAAAAATAATTGTATATCAGATAAAGGATTGTAGAAATGTAATATCTGGGATGAAATAAAGGTTAACTGTTCTCAACATTCAAGCTACATAACATCATGCTTTCCAAAGCCTTTTCCCATCTAAACTAGATCATAACAATAGTTTGTTAAATAAGGGCCATGGTAGTTATCATTGTAAATTCTCATTCCAATTATTCTTTATCCATGTAATTAATCTGCCTCTTTATATTTCATGCAGGTCAGAAATGAGCTCAAGAGATCACAAAATACAAAAGAAAATGTGTATACATGTTTTATGGAGAGTCAAGAACTTTTAAGATATTTTTAAAGGGATCCTGTCACCCCCAAATCACCTCTAAACCTATTAAAACCTGTCCCTAGAGCATATTAACACTGTCCCTACACTCCTTTTAGCTCCTAAATGGCATTAGTCAAAGTGAATATAAACGTTTTATAAGTACCTGATTAGTCATGATAATGAGTGACTATGCTATTCATAGTCACTCATCAAGGCAGCCCCTCTTCTTCATATCACGCCTATTCAGGCGTGCTCGTCAGTCTATGTTCAAAATCGCGCCTCCCTGCGCGCCTCCCCTCTCTCTCATAGCGTCCGGGCTTCACTGTAAGCTGTATGACGCGATTCGCGTCATTCCCGGCGCCGGATGACGTATTTGCAGCCGCGCCGCGCTGTCAGCTTCAAAATACGCACTGCGCATGCCCATGCGCATGCGCAGTGCGGGACTTGAAGCTGACAGCACGGCGCGGCTGCAAATACGTCATCTGGCGCCGGGAATGACGCGAATCGCGTCATACAGCTTACAGTGAAGCCCGGACGCTATGAGAGAGAGGGGAGGCGCGCAGGGAGGCGCGATTTTGAACATAGACTGACGAGCACGCCTGAATAGGCGTGATATGAAGAAGAGGGGCTGCCTTGATGAGTGACTATGAATAGCATAGTCACTCATTATCATGACTAATCAGGTACTTATAAAACGTTTATATTCACTTTGACTAATGCCATTTAGGAGCTAAAAGGAGTGTAGGGACAGTGTTAATATGCTCTAGGGACAGCTTTTAATAGGTTTAGAGGTGATTTGGGGGTGACAGGATCCCTTTAAAGGAATTGTCCCTTATTAAAGTTTCAGCAAAAATTATATTGATAAAGTAATCCTTGGGGTAGTTCATCAATATTAACTTGTTGGGAATCCAACTCCTGGCACCCCCACTGATCAGTAATTACTAGCTCTAGCAAGTCATTAATATCAATGTTATAGTAAACAACCTCATTCTACATGGTAAATGCAGACCTCCCTGATTGGAACAAATCTCGAATAGTAGATTGGCTCCATCTCTGGAAGACCTAATGTAACCATAATTATAAATCACTTGAATGAATGCCATCTAATACTAATTGCACAATTAGAAGTTTGGGGATCATTGATTGTCAAATAGGGTCTTATGTATGATAAGAAAGTGTCAATGACTAGTTGGAGGCTCACCTTTGAGGGTTGTCGGGGTCACAACCAACAATGTCAGCATATATCAGGACCGCTGCAGCCACCACAAGGAGATACAGTTGCGGCCAAAAGTGTTGACACCCCTGCAATTCTGTCAGATAATACTCAGTTTCTTCCTGAAAATGATTGCAATCACAAATTCTTTGGTATTATTATCTTCATTTAATTTGTCTTTAATGAAAAAACACAAAAGACAATGAAGCAAAAAGCAAAACATTGATCATTTCACACAAAACTCCAAAAATGGGCCGGACAAAAGTATTGGCACCCTCAGCCTAATACTTAGTTGCACAACCTTTATCTAAAATAACTGCGATCAACCGCTTCCGGTAACCATCAGTGAGTTTCTTACAATGCTCTGCTGGAATTTTAGACCATTCTTCTTTGGCAAACTGCTCCAGGTCCCTGATATGTGAAGGGTGCCTTCTCCAAACTGCCATTTTTAGATCTCTCCACAGGTGTTCTATGGGATTCAGGTCTGGACTCATTGCTGGCCACCTTAAAAGTCTCCAGTGCTTTCTCTCAAACCATTTTCTAGTGCTTTTTGAAGTGTGTTTTGGGTCATTGTCCTGCTGGAAGACCCATGACCTCTGAAGGAAACCCAGCTTTCTCACACTGGACCCTGCTTTATGCTGCAAAATTTGTTGGTAGTCTTCAGACTTCATAATGCCATGCACACGGTCAAGCAGTCCAATGCCAGAGGCAGCAAAGCAACCCCAAAACATCAGGGAACCTCCGCCATGTGTGACTGTAGGGACCGTGTTCTTTTCTTTGAATGCCTCTTTTTTTCTCCTGTAAACTCTATGTTGATGCCTTTGCCCAAAAAGCTCTACTTTTGTCTCATCTGACCAGAGAACATTCTTCCAAAACGTTTTAGGCTTTCTCAGGTAAGTTTTGGCAAATTCCAACCTGGCTTTTTTATGTCTCAGTGTAAAAAGTGGGGTCTTCCTGGGTATCCTACCATACAGTCCCTTTTCATTCAGACGCCGACGGATAGTACGGGTTGACACTGTTGTACCCTCAGACTGCAGGGCAGCTTGAACTTGTTTGGATGTTAGTTGAGGTTCTTTATCCACCATCCGCACAATCTTTCGTTTAAATATCTTGTCAATTTTTCTTTTCCGTCCACATCTATGGAGGTTAGCCACAGTGCCATGGGCTTTAAACTTCTTGATGACACTGCGCACGGTAGACACAGGAACATTCAGGTCTTTGGAGATGGACTTGTAGCCTTGAGATTACTCATGCTTCCTCACAATTTGATTTCTCAAGTCCTCAGACAGTTCTTTGGTCTTCTTTCTTTTCTCCATGCTCAATGTGGTACACACAAGGACACAGGACAGAGGTTGAGTCAACTTTAATCCATGTCAACTGGCTGCAGGTGTGATTTAGTTATTGCCAACACCTGTTAGGTGCCACAGGTAAGTTACAGGTGCTGTTAATTATACAAATTAGAGAAGCATCACATGATTTTTCTAGAGGTGCCAATACTTTTGTCCACCCCCTTTTTTATGTTTGATGTAGAATTATATCCAATTTGGATTTAGAACAATTCATTTTGTGTTTTTTCATTGAAGACAAATTAAATGAAGATAATAATACCAAAGAATTTGTGATTGCAATCATTTTCAGGAAGAAACTGAGTATTATCTGACAGAATTGCAGAGGTGTCAATACTTTTGGCCACAACTGTAAAGCAGTTATAATTGAGATTGGTGCAAATTTTGCGATGTCCAGGAAGAATCATATACAACCGGTAGATATGATAGTCATTCCTTTATTATGTGCTTTAGAGCCAGGACATGCTCCTTCTTCTTCTTTGTGATGTTTGTGATTTTTGGCTCTGAACACTTAAAGTGATCCTGACCCCAGAAGACAACCCACATCCCCTTCTTACCTACCCATGCAGCTTGGTATCCTGCTGCCATCCATCCCTGTTTCTTCCTAAACCGCGCTGACGTTCTTTATAAATTATTATTTTCTTATATCATTCCTACAGCTTCCTTGTAATGAGGAAGCCGCAACAGGCGGGGCTGTGTGCCACTCTCCCCCACCTTGACGGTAATTATGCACGCCCCCATAGGCGTGGTAAACATCCCAGAGGCAGCTCACTTCATAGTAGGGGCGGTGAAGCCGGTATGACGCGTATTACGTCATACCGGCTTCACCGCCCCTACTATGAAGTGAGCTGCCTCTGGGATATTTACCACCCCCTTGGGGGCGTGCATAATTACCGTCAAGGCGGGGGAGAGCGGCACACAGCCCCGCCTGTTGCAGCTTTCTCATTACAAGGAAGCTGCAGGAATGATATAAGAAAATAATGATTTATAAAGAACGCCAGTGCGGTTTAGGAAGAAACAGGGATGGATGGCAGCAGGATACCAAACTGCATGGGTAGGTAAGAAGGGGATGTGGGGTTGTCTTCTGGGGTCAGGATCACTTTAATAAAGGAATGACCATCATATCTACCGGTTGTATATGATTCTTCCTGGACATCGTGGCATTTGCACCAATCTCAGTCTCAATTGTTATAGCATATTTCCCAAGAGAAAGCATATTAGCCAGTATATGTAAATGCTATATGGCAGATCCATGATGTACTTTATGACATACATTTTCTGCTGAATAGAAATCTAAATAAATATAATATTTAAAAAAAAATGAATAACATAAGTAATTGGCATGAACTTTGCAAAAAGTTACGTGTATTCTTCTGTGGATTTATTAAAACACAAATTAATTCACACTTTGATTATTATGACATTTTTTAATTAATATTATTAGTATTTTTATGTAATACTGATTAAAAATTAAGATAAAATAAACAAAAAATTTAAAGTTGTGAAAAAACATTGTGTACATTGTAATCAGTCATTTAAAGGGGATCTCCGGGGAGAGATTTTTTTTTTGTAATGTTCCTACCCTCACACACTATGAGGCTGAGATGTCCATCACAGTTCTAGGATCTATAGATTACTTATAAATCAATAAAATCATATCTGCTCCTAAGCTCTCACCCCTCCCATAAGGGATGTCACAGAACAGGTTCAGCTTCGGGTATCTTTGGCCTGCAGCAATACGGGTGTGTGGTTGAGGTGTGGTCGCCGGATGATAATATTTTATAATATATATTCATTTATATAGAGCTATTAATTCCAAAGTGCTTTACATATATTTGCAACACTGTCCCCATTGGGGCTCACAATCTAAATATCCTATCAGTATGTTTTTGACGTGTGGGAGGAAACCAGAGAACCCGGAGGAAACACACGCAAACACATAGAGAACATACAAACTCCTTGCAGATGTTGTCCTTGGTGGGAATTGAACCCAGGACCCCAGTGCTGCGTGGCTGAAGTGCTCCCGACATGCCAGCCCCCACTATGCCTGCTGTATGATTATACCTCGTAATCTCACCCACCGATTTGATCTTGCAAGGGGTTCCCAGACTGTGTCTGCTGGATAACCACGAGAGGATCACATAGCAATCCTCTGTATCTCTCTTGAGCTGAGAATGACAGTAACAACTTTATAGAAAAATGCTGTCATTTTCATCTCCGGATGAGATGCATTTCTCGCACTGGCAGTGCCGGAAATAGAACAGGCATACAGTGTGGCCACTCTTTCTCTGGGTCCTGCAAGGAGTGTCCGCACTGTACGCCTGTTATATTTACGGCACTGCCAGCACAAAGATTAACAAATGATCTATAAATCCTAAAACTGCAGTTGACACCTCAGCTTCATCAAGTAGGGGGGCAGGAACAGAACAATTTTTTTTTTATTCCCCTGAGTTCCCCTTTAAATTACTGATTCCAATGTACCCAACATTTTTTCTCAACTTTACATTCTTTGCTTATTTTATCTCAATTTTTAAGATTTGATTTAAGGAGATGAGAATATTTTTGGAAACACATGAATAAGTGAATATGGCGTATTGCTTGATGATTGCTGAATGCTGCTCAGCTCACAGATCCTTCTAAAGCGTAGATAAGGTACACTTTCTATTTCACAAATGTCCTTCATTAGTTCTGAGTACCTGTTTATAATCACATGTTCCTAACGTACCTTACTTTGAGGTAGGAAATGAAAGAAAAACTCTTAATCAGATGCTCAGATTGTTAGCAATGGCAGTAGATGAAGGCACTGGTGTTTCAGGATATAATTAACTATTTCTGCTGTAGATCATTGAGGGCTAAGTTTGAGGTGAAAATTACAAATGGGGAAGCATGTTGGAGTCCATACCCAAATATTATAGGTAGTCTGGAAGAAGTAAGCAGGTTCCTTGTAATTAAGGTAATAGTGGTAAACTACGTGGTCTTAGTTTTTTGTATTTCAATATTTGCTTTGTAAATGTCTAAAAAAAATAAGCCGAGCATGTTACGTCTTTCTCCCACTAATACATGCTGGATGTGAGGACTGTGTATATCCAGGGTGCTGCTATCTTCATTAAAAAATGTATCAGCATAGCTTCCATACTGTATTTATTTACTCCTCACATGATTCCCTCCTTTTCAGTAGCCTGCTTGTTACACTTTCCCTGAGACAGTAAATGCTTTCTTCCCTCTCCCAGTTGTGGAAATTTATGTATAACACCCTCTTTGTGCATTTTGCTAATATGGAGAAAAATAGGAACTGAGCAGAAGCTTGAGAGGTCTGTAACATTTTTACGGAGTGGTTAGATGAAGGACTTTCAGTTACTCTGCAAGAGGTTGTCCAGTTACAACAAGATATCACTTATGTATAGGATAGGTGATAACTTACTGATCTATGGGAGTCCCATTGCTAAGATTTGCACACTGATTATTTATCCCCATGTAGGGATGGGCGAGTATACTCGCTACTATTTGGAACTCGCCGAATAGTAGCGGTATTCGTGTACTCGCTACTCGCTGAGTGAATTTGGATTACTCGGGAGTAGAAAGTACCGAATACTTTTGCAGCGTATCAGTAGATACACTGCAAAAAATCGGATACTCACCTTAACCGACGGCTGTATAGGGACAGGCCGATGCACATCCATTCATGGAAAAGGACCTTTCCCTCTCTCAGCCAATCAGATGGCTGGGAGAGATCTGGCCAATCAGAGGCCGCCACGTCACAATCACGTGATCGCTAGCGGCCACCTGATTGGCCAGATGGAAAGGTCCTCTCAGGTACACCGAGGACCTTTCCATCTGGCCAATCAGGTGGCCGCTAGCGATTACGTCATTGTGACGTGGCGGCCTCTGATTGGCCAGATCTCTCCCAGCCATCTGATTGGCTGAGAGAGGGAAAGGTCCTTTTCCATGAATAGATGTGCATCGGACGGTCCCGGTACAGCCGTCGGTTAAGGTGAGTATCCGATTTTTTTTATTTTTTAACCACTTTTCCTTTATTTTACAGGACTTTTGCAGTGTATCTACGGATACACTGCAAAAGTATTCGGAATCGCTATACTCGCAAAGAGCAGCAAGTACCGCTACCTACTCGTTGCGGGTATAGCGATTCCGAATAGTTAGGTATTCCCCCATCCCTAGTCAGATGCCCCACTGTCACTTCATTTATTCTATATGGGGCTTACGGATAAGTGGAGAGCAGCACTTAGCAGCCCTATTGGAAATGAATGGTGTCATATTGCCCTAAATTCTAGTGAGGTTAAAAGTTCCCTGATCTACTGATTGGTGTGTATAGGTGATAACTTATTTTAATGGGACTATTTTCTCAATCTTACATTTAGTAAGCAAATGAACAATACAAAATTCTGTACCGAGGTTCACATAGCAATGGTTTAATGTTTTAAACCTCTCAGGGGGCTTACCAGAAGACACTTTTAACATAATTTGGTTGCCTAATATTGGCTCTTCAAAGGTGTGAATATACACACAACCATTCTAATTATCAGTGGTATGCTATAACATAATATTGTAAATGGTTTGTGAAGCTTTGTGCTACGCAGCGACTCTTTGTCATATGGCTAATACCATAAGGAAGTGATATTCCATCAATTCACATCAAGTGTGTGACAGTATCCTATAGATACTGTGACATGTGACCATGTGACATACATGTGTATACATATGACCTTCATGTGACTGTCAGGGTTGAAAATATCTAAAGGAAGATATTGATTTAATTAAAGCTCTATACAGACATGACATGTTACAGTACTCAGACTCTCTTAAAGCAGATGCTATTGCAGATCACTGACACATAAATCTGTGCATAACCATCGGTGGTGTAGAAAACATATTAATTATTCTATCAATGATAATTAATGCATGAAAGCTTAACAACAACGTGGGTATTAAGGTGTGTTAGTGCTATCTGTCATTTGGAATTAAATTCCTTCTGATTTATCGCTCATCTTATCATCATATCTCTCCTGATTTCTTAAAAGGAATCTGTCAGCAAGTCTTTGCTATGTAATCTGAAGACAGCATGTTCTAGGATCATTAACATGTGATTTCAGCAATGCCTCTCTTATTAAAGTCTGCTCTGTTGTTTATTTGCAATATTTGTTTTAGCACCAGAAGATTATCATTGATCAGATTACATTGCCTCATGCCAGGTAGTCCAACACGTATCATGCTGTGATTAGCAGCTTCTCACTGTCTGTTGACTTTGTATGCAGAGAGCCTGGTGTAGGCAGGGCGCAGCTTTCTCAACTCTGGTACTTGTAAATCTAATGGCCACTTTACACGTCCCGATATTGTCGTCTAACTTCGATAAAAAGTCACGTGGTTCGTGCGTTGGCCCCGATATCGTTCGTGCGTTGTGTGGTGTAAATGTACAATGTGACGCAAGAACGATGCGAAAACGATATCGGGGAAGAATTGTGCAGGCTCTCCAACTGCCCGATATTGGATGGACGATCTGGCAGGATCGTTCTGTGTGATGGCCCAACAATGACTTAGAGAGCAACGTACCCTGTTCACTCCCATGTTAGATGGTCGTTCCTGGGTCGGCCGTACAAGGGGGCATAGACATTGCAGTTGTGTTGCCTGCTGACATCGCGCTGTGTAACATCTCCTATGCGATCTTGGATTTCAGCCAAAAAAGTGCACGCTCCCGTGCCGTTGTATCCAATATCAGGACGATATCAAGACGTGTAAAGCGGCCATAAAACCTTTGATTGTGTCAGAAGCGCTGCCCCCAGTAAACTAAGTGATACATTGCTGGATTCAGAGTCTCCTTGCCTACACCATGCTGCTCTCATGGAAATAGATAATACCGGATTCCCTTTAATTGCATGATTCTACCATGACACTTACATCTTGCTGGGTATGTTCATCTAATCCACCATTTTTCATTTTCAACATGTTCTGATTGTAGCTGCCATATTTTTTACATGATGAATTGAGCCTTTGATAATGGATGGCATTTAGCACCATGGTATATGATACTCAAGTTTGATGATATTATAACTTTAATTATGGGTTATGTTAGAAATTCTTATCTATCCACGTGTTAAGATTTTGTGTGGTTATATAGACCTAATTAGGGGCCCGTTCTTTCTATGTGATATAATAATTTTTGGGCAGTATTTTTCCATGTTTAGACTGTTCTTTACACCCAGTCTGGATGATCCCAGGTAGTGGATATGATCTGTGACTATAGTTCCCCTTGGCTAAGAAATCCCCTTTCTGTATCTAGAACCTGATTTATGCTTCTCTTATAAAAACCTTATGGTGATGTATAGGGGGATATAGTGGTTTTCATTGCTTCCTCATCACGTTTATATGGTTTAGTGAAAGCTATAATCATCTTTCTCTTTGTAACTTTTACACTTCTTTTCTTTCTATCTTTTTCTCTCATTCTGCCAATTCTCGGCTTTCTTCCCCTGTTTTTCTCTGCTGTCCCTTATTGCTCTTACTTTGTGGCAACCAGGTGGTATGTGCAGATTGACTGAGACGTTAGTAGTCCTATAGGACATTATACCAGGGTGCTGACCTCTTTGTGAGAAGGGCACATTATACTAGGAGTGAAAATCGAGCCTGTCATGGTTCTGTGTTGATTACCCTCAGCTTATCTTTATATTTGGAACCCTCCTGGGTTCAATACAATCCACAGACTAATGGTTGAGGGCAGGGCCGGCCTTAGGCTGAATGGCGCCCTGTGCAAATTTGTTCTTTGGTGCCCCCACCCCTCTGTATTCTCAGAACACATTAACGTGCTGCCATCTATCTCAACATCAGGGTCTTGTGATGTGCTGCTGTCAGTCAGGAGGTGGCGGTCTCTGCAGCACCGTCATCACAGACAAAGCACCCAATCATTAAAGCTCATTGGCTCTGCCCGAGTAACTGTCATGAGAAGTTGAACTCACTGATTGGCTGCAGCGCTGTTGAAGTGACGTCACCACTGCTGACAACAACAGACACTGGAGCAGTGACAAAGACCCATCTGAAAGTGGTTGAATAGGATGTGTTTTATTGTTGTTTTTTTAACAAGTTGTTTTCTACAACATACTGTAACTGTTTACAACTGTAGTGTTTCACAAACAGGATTTGGGAGAATGCGCTGGCGGGCTGATTCACAGTAATGATGAAGATGGAGTCAAAGTGCGCTATCAGATGTCATTTTTGGTCATATACCCCTAGTTGAGGCAGGCAACAAGACGTAGTGCTCTCAGTGTCCCGCATGTATTGCTCTCTCCATAGTGTGCCCTCACACTGTCCCTCGTATACTGCTCACCCCATAGTATGCCCTCACACTGTCCCTCATGTACTACTCACCCCATAGAGTGCCCTCACACTGTCCCTCATGTACTGCTCACCCCATAGTGTGCCCTCACACTGTCCCTCGTGTACTTGCTCTCTACAGATACTGATGATTACACCCAGTACACAGGACAGGAGAAGTGGTACTGTGCAGTGTATATATAGAATAATACTGATCCTGAGGATTACACTTAGGATACAGAACAGTAGAATTGGTACTGTGCAGTGTATATATACACAGAATAACACAGATACTCAGGATTACACCCAGTATACAGGACAGGAGAAGTGGTACTGTGCAGTGTATATATACCTAATAATACAGATACTGAGGATTACACCCAGTATACAGGACAGGAGAAGTGGGACTGTGCAGTGTATATATACAGAATAATACAGATACTGAGGATTACACCCAGTATACAGGACAGGAGAAGTGGTACTGTGCAGTGTATATACGGAATAATACAGATACTGAGGATTACACCCAGTATACAGGACAGGAGAAGTGGTACTGTGAAGTGTATATATACACAATAATACAGATACTGAGGATCACACCCAGTATACAGGACAGGACAGGAGAAGTGGTACTGTGCAGTGTATATATACAGAATAAAAAGGTCCTGAGGATTATACCCAGTATACAGGATAGTACTGTAGAAGTGGTACTGTGCAGTGTATATACACAGAATAATACAGATCCTGAGGATTACATCCAGTATATAGGACAGGACAGGAGAAGTGGTACTGTGCATAGTGTAGCATATGACTTGTGCAAGGACTGCATTGCACTGCCCGGCGGCTTTCCTGATCTGAGCATGATGGCTTCATGTAATTCTATGCTGCTGACATTTTCAGGTCAGGAGAGCCGCCGGCTGATCCTGGGCAGTGCAATGCAATCCGCTATACTGTATGCTACACTCAATGATATACACAGCTCCACACTATATACTGTGTTGAGGAATATATAGAGTGGAGCTGTATACATAATGCATCTTTTCGTCTTCCTAAAAAGTCACTTTTTGTTCCTAATACATTTTTGAATATGCCTAGAATACCTTTCCAAACTGCACCTGTGACATTATTCAGTGGTGACTAGTTGTGGAAGCTTTTTTTTGTTGCGTTTTTATGCAAATCTAAGGCTACTTTCACACATTGCGCTGTTTTTGTGTTTTTCAGCGTTTTGCACCCTCGCAAAAAAGCACAAAAAAGCCCCGTAATAACGTGGTGCATTCACACACCGCATTTTTTTACAGGCCACTTCTCCCCCTAAAGCGCAGGGAAGAAGTGATGTCACACGAAGTGATGTCACACAGGGGAGGAACAATCCTCCCCTGTGTGACATCTGTGACAGCCCCTTTTGGGTTTCGCAGTGTATTAATTTAAGTACCGTATTTTCCGCACTATAAGGCGCACCTAAAAGACTAAGATTTTCCCAGAAATCATAGGTGCGCCTTATAGTGCAGTGCGCCTTATATACGGATTTTTCCCAGAGTGCTAAGGGGGTGCCATTTGCCTGCAAATATTTGGCACCCCCCAGAAAATAAGGCATACCTTTGTGCCGCCATCCCCCTTTGTCCGGTGCCTGCCTGGCATTGCTGTGCAGGGGCGCGATCACCAGCCGCTGTCCCCTCCATCCATGCTGGTGCCGGTGCCTGCCTCGCATCACGTGCGGGGACGCGATCACCAGCTGCCGTCCCCGCCATCCATGCTGGTGCCGGTGCCGGTGCCTGCCTCGCATCACGTGCGGGGACGCGATCACCAGCCGCCGTCCCCGCTGTCCGGTGTCCGGTGCCGCCGCTGTTTTGCGCGCGCTCACAGCCCAGGAGCCCAGGAGCCCATCAGCCAATCACAGCTCCGCCCAGGAGCCTTGAGCCAATCCGAGGCCAGCTGACGTCAGCCCATAGCCTCTGATTGGCTGAGGGCTCCAGCGCTGTGATTGGCTGTGGGCTCCAGCGCTGTGATTGGCTGTGGGCTCCAGCGCTGTGATTGGCTGTGGGCTCCAGCGCTGTGATTTGCTGAGGGCTCCAGCGCTGAGAGTGCCTTGCCACACAGTACAGTAAGCAAAAGTACCAGTATCAAAAGTAAAAATCAGTTTGTGTGTGTGTGTGTCTGAGTGTGTGTGTGTGTGTGTGTGTGTGTCTGAGTGTGTATGTGTGTGTGTGTGTGTCTGACTGTGTGGGGTGCTGGAGGGTAATGGGAGGCTACACAGGGATACTGGAGGGTGGTGGGGAGCTACAGAGGGATACTGGAGGGTGATGGGAGGCTACACAGGGATACTGGAGGGTTGTGGGGTGCTACAGAGGGATGCTGGAGGGTGATGGGAGGCTACAGAGGGATGCTGGAGGGTGATGGG
The DNA here is from genome assembly GCA_033576535.1 of Allobates femoralis. NCBI lineage: Eukaryota > Metazoa > Chordata > Amphibia > Anura > Aromobatidae > Allobates > Allobates femoralis. The sequence goes on along the minus strand of JARQOC010000004.1, from coordinate 350,473,295 downwards.
AGGCTACAGAGGGATGCTGGAGGGTGATGGGAGGCTACAGAGGGATGCTGGAGGGTGATGGGAGGCTACAGAGGGATGCTGGAGGGTGATGGGAGGCTACAGAGGGATGCTGGAGGGTGATGGGAGGCTGCAGAGGGATGCTGGAGGGTGATGGAAGGCTACAGAGGGATGCTGGAGGGTGATGGGAGGCTACACAGGGATACTGGAGTCTGAGCTTTTTTTTTTTTTATGGTAATATGGTGCGCCTTATAATCCGGTGCGCCTTATATATGGACCAAGACGGCTTAAAAGTCATTTTTTGAGGGTGCGCCTTATAATCCGGTGCGCCTTATAGTGCGAAAAATACGGTAAGTATTATTTTTATGCACTTTCACAGGATGCTTTTAGGAGTCAAAAGGAGCGTGAGATTAGTGATAATATGCTGCAGGGACATGATTTGGTAGCTTAGGTGGCGTTCTGAAGGTGACAGGACCTCTTTAATATCAAAACATCAGGTTTATCTGCAAAAACGCCCTGTATGAACATTGTCTAAGGCTAGGGTCTGATTTGTGTCAGCATATAAACTGACGAATCCATCAAAAATGTAGTCTCTGGCAGACGCAGTGCATAGCGATAACGGCATGTAACGCTATGCGCCGGCTGCCTATTTGTCTGTATGGATACCTGTAGCATAGCGCAGCTGCTGGTTCCACCCAGATATGTGCTACTGCAGAGCGCACGGGAAAATGCTGCAAACCGTGTTTCCTGTGCGCTCTGTAATAGCACATGTCTGGGACTTCTGCGTGGAACCTGCGGCTGCGCTATGCTACAGGTATCCATACAGACAAATAGGCAGCCGGCACATAGCGTTACATGCCGTTAACGCTATGCTCTGCGTCTTGAGACAACGTTTTTGACTGATTCATCAGCTTATATGCTGACACAAATCGGACTCTAGCCTGGGTTCCCACTAATATTATCATGCCCCTGTGGCTGTGAGTGACATGGTTTAGAAGAGCAGCATCACGGCCAGCTCTGCACTTCTCTGCCTTCCGTGATGAACACAGTGCGAATGTCTGCACCCGATTTCATCAGAACACCGCGCAGGCTCAGGGGGGCAGAGCCAACATGGAGGACACAGCCAGGCTCAGGGGGGCAGAGCCGACATGGAGGACACGGCCAGGCTCAGGGGGGCAGAGCCGACATGGAGGACACGGCCAGGCTCAGGGGGGCAGAGCCGACATGGAGGACACAGCCAGGCTCAGGGGGGCAGAGCCGACATGGAGGACACGGCCAGGCTCAGGGGGGCAGAGCCGACATGGAGGACACGGCCAGGCTCAGGGGGGCAGAGCCGACATGGAGGACACGGCCAGGCTCAGGGGGGCAGAGCCGACATGGAGGACACAGCCAGGCTCAGGGGGGCAGAGCCGACATGGAGGACACGGCCAGGCTCAGGGGGGCAGAGCCGACATGGAGGACACGGCCAGGCTCAGGGGGGCAGAGCCGACATGGAAGACACGGCCAGGCTCAGGGGAGCAGAGCCGACATGGAGGACACAGCCAGGCTCAGGGGGGAGAGAGCCGACATGGAGGACACAGCCAGGCTCAGGGGGGGCAGAGCCGACATGGAGGACACGGCCAGGCTCAGGGGAGCAGAGCCGACATGGAGGACACGGCCAGGCTCAGGGGAGCAGAGCCGACATGGAGGACACGGCCAGGCTCAGGGGAGCAGAGCCGACATGGAGGACACGGCCAGGCTCAGGGGAGCAGAGCCGACATGGAGGACGGCCAGGCTCAGGGGAGCAGAGCCGACATGGAGGACACGGCCAGGCTCAGGGGAGCAGAGCCGACATGGAGGACACGGCCAGGCCGGAGTTTTGCACACTTGGCACTAATGGCTGCCTGAGTCCTCTGTTACTGCTCCTTCACTGGGCACAGCGTCCTAATGAAGCTGGGGGGCCACACCAGGTGACCACACATTGTCAGGGAGGAAGAGATTGTCACCATAAACACAACGCACAATTGTCACCATGTGCATGGACACATACATACATCACCACACACACACCAATCATAGATACACACATCCAATGTCACCACTTACATACATCACCATGGGCATGGACACACACATGCACATACATCAAAACATACACAGATGCACACACACCGCAGTTATGGACCTGAGGCTGCATTAATCACACAAAATGAGGTATACTGATAATCCCTCTCCTGTTTCTGCTTGTCATACCCCTCTAGCTGGGTTTCACCCTTATCTACCCCAATTATCCCCATACACACACACACACACACACACACACACACACACACACCCCTCCGCATATACACAAAACACACCAGACACCCATATACACCCCACATACATACCCATATACACATACACACACCCCACATACACACACCCATATACACAGACACCTATATACACCCCACACACGCACCCCATATACACACACCCCACATACACACACAGACACCTATATACACCCCACATACACACACCCCATATATACACACCCTCTCCCATATACACACACACCCATATACACAGACACCTATATACACCCCCCCACACACACACATATACACATACATACACACACCCAACAGACACCTATATACACCCCACATACACACACCCATATACATATACACACACACCTCCATATACACATACATACACACACCCCACAGACACCTATATACACCCCATAAACACATACACACACCCCACATACACACACACCTTTATACACCCCAACACACACCTATATACACACACACCCTCTCCCATATACACCTCACACCCATATACACATACCCCACATACACACCCATATACACACACATCCATATACACACACCTATATACACCCCACATAAAAACACACCTCCATATACACACACACACCCATATACATACACAGACACCTATATACATCCCCCATATACACACACACCCTCTCCCATATACACACACCCATATACACATACATACACACATCCCACAGACACCTATATACACCCCACATACACACACACCTCCATATACACACACACACACAGACACCTATATACACCCCCCATTTACACACACACCCTCTCCCATATACACATACATACACACACCCCACAGACACCTATATACATCCCACATACACACACCCTTATATACACATACACACACCTATATACACCCACATACACACACACCTCCATATACACACAACACCTATATACACCCCACATACACACACCCGATAGACACCCCACATACACACACCCATATACACATACACCCCACATACACACACACCTCCATATACACACACACCTATATACACCCCACATACACACACCCCATAGACACCCCACATACACACACCCATATACACATACACCCCACATACACACACACCTCCATATACACACACACCTATATACACCCCACATACACACACCCCATAGACACCCCACATACACACACCCATATACACATACACCCCACATACACACACACCTCCATATACACACACACACACCCACCCATATACACACAGACACCTATATACACCCCACATACACACACTCAAATACACATACATACACACACCCCACAGACATCTATATACACTCCACATACACACACCCCATATACACACACATCTAAGCAGCAGGGAGATAGTTATCTTTGCTGTTACTTACAGCTTCTATAAGAACTTTCATGGTGTAGAGCAGCATCTCCTCTGCGGTGCTGCACAGTCTGCTCACTGCTTCCTGCTCTCCTATTAATGATGCAGAGCTCGGCACACAGTGACGGCTTGTGCACCAATCAGAGAGCAGGAAGGAGACATTGCAGGCTCTAGTGATTGTTTCCTGCTGTCTGATTGGTGGATCAGCAACCACTAGAGCCTGCAATGAATCAAGCAGATAATGCAGGATCCCCGGGACTGGTGACTAGATGGTGGACTCCGCTCATAAAAACAATTGCAGACACTAATACTGGCCAGACGGAAAGAGCCCTGTGCGCGCTGCAGCAGCCCTTGTCAGAGAGGACTAGCACGCACACAGGACTCAGATGGAATTTTAAAGGGCCAGCGGCCCAGGGGGCCCAGTCTGAGCCTGGCGCAGAACAAAGTGAAAGTGACTTGCTCCCTGCAGCGCCCCCTGGCGGCCGGCGCCCTGTGCGGCCGCACAACTCGCACATAGGAAAGGCCGGCCCTGGTTGAGGGATATAGTGATCCTAATCCCCTCAAGCACTGGTGGTATAGTAAAGGTGATAATTTGTCTCTTTGCTCTTTTTTCTATCTTCACCTGAAATTTTTTTCATGTCTCTCTGTTTCCTCTTTTCTCACTCCTCCTCTCATTTCTTCTGATCCTTGATGATGTAAGAATCAGTTGGTAAAACATTGATTGCTTGGGGAAGTATTAGCCTCCATCATGGTTACCATCATATCACAGGCCACCACAGAACTATGTAGATACCATACTATAGGCTTAACCCCTTAGTGACTGAGCCAATTTCCACCTTAATGACCAGACCGTTTTTTGTAATTCTGACCACTCTCCCTTTATGAGGTAATATCTCTGGAACGCTTCATTGGATCCGAGCGATTCTGAGATTGTTTTTTCGTGACATATTGGGCTTCATGTTGGTAGTAAATTTAGGTCAATCATTTTTGTGTTTATTTGTGAAAATATAAAAAAATTGGCAAAAATTTTGAAAATTTCACAATTTTCAAATTTTGAATTTTTATTCTATTAAACCAGAGAGTTATGTGACACAAAATAGTTAATAAATAACATTTCCCACATGTCTACTTTACATCAGCGCAATTTTGGGAAAAAAAAAATGTTGGGTTAGGACGTTATAAGGGTTCAAAGTTCATCAGCAATTTCTCATTTTTCCAGCAAAATTTACAAAACCATTTTTTTAGTGACCACATCACATTTGAAGTCTCTTTGAGGGGTGTACATGAAAGAAAACACCCAAAAGTGACACCATTCTGAAAACTGCACCCCTCAAGCTACTCAAAACTACATTCATGAAGATTATCAACCCTTCAGGTGCTTTACAAGAACTAAAGCAAAGTGGAAACAAAAAATGGACATTTTAATTTTTCCAACAAAAATGTTCTTTTAGCCTCAATTTTTTAATTTTCACATGGGCAACAGGATAAAATGCATCCTAAAATTTGTTGGGCAATTTCTCCTGAGTACACCGATACCTCATAAGTGGTCATAAACCACTGTTTGGGCGCACAGCAGGTCTCAGAAGGAAGGGAGCGCAATTTGATTTTTGGAGCTAAGTTTCCATTCAAAAATTGAAATGGTACTCCTTCCCTTTCGAGTCCTGCCGTGCTCCCAAACAGTGGTTTATGACCACATATGAGGTATCGGTGTACTCAGGAGAAATTGCCCAACAAATTTTAGGATGCGTTTTATCCTGTTGCTCATGTGAAAATTAAAAAATTGAGGACAAAAGAAAGTTTTTGTGAAAAAAAAAGTACTTTTTCATTTTACGGATCAATTTGTGAAGCACCAGAGGGTTCAAAGTGCTCACTATGCAACTAAATAAATTCCTTGGGGTGTCTAGTTTCCAAAATGGGGTCACTTGTGGGGGAGCTCCAATGTTTAGGCACACGGGGGCTCTCCATACGCGACATGGTGTCCGCTAACAATTTGAATGGAAAATTAGCTCCAATTGTTAGCGGAGACCATGTTGCGTATGGAGAGCCCCTGTGTGCCTAAACATTGGAGCTCCCTCACAAGTGACCCCATTTTGGAAACTAGACCACCCAAGGAAGTTATCTAGATGGGTGATGAGCACTTTGAACCCCCAGGTGCTTCACAAATGAAACCATAAAAATGAAAAAAGAAACTTTTTGTGGAAAAGAAAGTACATTTTCATTTTTACGGATCAATTTGTAAAGCACCTGGGGGTTCAAAGAGCTCACTATGCATCTAAATAAATTCCATGGGATGTCTAGTTTCCAAAATGGGGTCACTTGTGGGGGAGCTCCAATGTTTAGGCACACAGGGGCTCTCCATACGCGACATGGTGTCCGCTAACTATTGGAGCTAATTTTCCATTCAAATTGTTAGCGGACACCATGTCGCATATGTGGAGCCCCTGTGTGCCTAAAAATTGGAGCTCCCCCACAAGTGACCCCATTTTGGAAACTAGACCCCCCAAGGAACATATCTAGATGCATAGTGAGCACTTTCATACCCCAGGTGCTTCACAAATTAGTCCGTAAAAGGAAATAAAAGAAGATTTTTGTGAAAAAAAAGTACTTTTTCATTTTTATGGATCAATTTGTGAAGCACCTGGGGGTCCATAGTGCTCCCTATGTATCTAAATAAATTCCTTTGGGTGTCTAGTTTTCTAAATGGGGTCACTTGTGGGGGAGCTCCAATGTTTAGGCACACGGGGGCTCTCCATACGCGACATGGTGTCCGCTAACAATTTGAATGGAAAATTAGCTCCAATTGTTAGCGGAGACCATGTTGCGTATGGAGAGCCCCTGTGTGCCTAAACATTGGAGCTCCCTCACAAGTGACCCCATTTTGGAAACTAGACCACCCAAGGAAGTTATCTAGATGGGTGATGAGCACTTTGAACCCCCAGGTGCTTCACAAATGAAACCATAAAAATGAAAAAAGAAACTTTTTGTGGAAAAGAAAGTACATTTTCATTTTACGGATCAATTTGTAAAGCACCTGGGGGTTCAAAGAGCTCACTATGCATCTAAATAAATTCCATGGGATGTCTAGTTTCCAAAATGGGGTCACTTGTGGGGGAGCTCCAATGTTTAGGCACACAGGGGCTCTCCATACGCGACATGGTGTCCGCTAACTATTGGAGCTAATTTTCCATTCAAATTGTTAGCGGACACCATGTCGCATATGTGGAGCCCCTGTGTGCCTAAAAATTGGAGCTCCCCCACAAGTGACCCCATTTTGGAAACTAGACCCCCCAAGGAACATATCTAGATGCATAGTGAGCACTTTCATGCCCCAGGTGCTTCACAAATTAGTCCGTAAAAGGAAATAAAAGAAGATTTTTGTGGAAAAAAAGTACTTTTTCATTTTTATGGATCAATTTGTGAAGCACCTGGGGGTCCATAGTGCTCCCTATGTATCTAAATAAATTCCTTGGGGTGTCTAGTTTTCAAAATGGGGTCACTTGTGGGGGAGCTCCAATGTTTAGGCACACGGGGGCTCTCCATACGCGACATGGTGTCCGCTAACAATTTGAATGGAAAATTAGCTCCAATTGTTAGCGGAGACCATGTTGCGTATGGAGAGCCCATGTGTGCCTAAACATTGAAGCTCCCTCACAAGTGACCCCATTTTGGAAACTAGACCACCCAAGGAACTTATCTAGATTGGTGATGAGCACTTTCAACCCCCAGGTGCTTCACAAATGAAACCATAAAAATGAAAAAAGAAACTTTTTGTGGAAAAGAAAGTACATTTTCATTTTTACGGATCAATTTGTAAAGCACCTGGGGTTCAAAGAGCTCACTATGCATCTAAATAAATTCCATGGGATGTCTAGTTTCCAAAATGGGGTCACTTGTGGGGGAGCTCCAATGTTTAGGCACACAGGGGCTCTCCATACGCGACATGGTGTCCGCTAACTATTGGAGCTAATTTTCCATTCAAATTGTTAGCGGACACCATGTCGCATATGGGGAGCCCCTGTGTGCCTAAAAATTGGAGCTCCCCCACAAGTGACCCCATTTTGGAAACTAGACCCCCCAAGGAACATATCTAGATGCATAGTGAGCACTTTTATACCCCAGGTGCTTCACAAATTAGTCCGTAAAAGGAAATAAAAGAAGATTTTTGTGAAAAAAAGTACTTTTTCATTTTTACGGATCAATTTGTGAAGCACCTGGGGGTCCAAAGTGCTCCCTATGCATCTAAATAAATTCCTTGGGGTGTCTAGTTTCCAAAATAGGGTCACTTGTGGGGGAGCTTCAATGTTTAGGCACACAGGGGATCGCCATACACGACATAGTATCAACTTACAATTCCAATTGTTAGCGGACACCATGTCACGTATGGAGAGCCCCTGGGTGTCTAAACATTGGGGCTCCCCCACAAGTGACCCCATTTTGTAAACTGTACGCCCCAAGGAACTTATCTAGATGCATAGTGAGCACTTTGAACCCCCAGGTGCTTCACAAACTGATCCGTAAAAATGAAAAAGTACTTTCTTTTCCACAAAAATGTTCTTTTTTTCATTTTTATGGATCAATTTGTGAAGCATCTGGGGTTGAAAGTACTCATTATGCATCTAGATATGTTCCTTGGGGGGTCTAGTTTCCAAAATGGGGTCACTTGTGGGGGAGCTCCAATGTTTAGGCACACAGGGGCTCTCCATATGCGACATGGTGTCCGCTAACAATTTGAATGGAAAATTAGCTCCAATAGTTAGCGGACACCATGTCACGTATGGAGAGCCCCTGTGTGCCTAAACATTGGAGCCCCCCCACAAGTGACCCCATTTTGGAAACTAGACGCCTCACGGATTATATCTAGTGGTATAGTGAGCATTTAGAATCTACAGCTACTTCACAGAATTTGATAACGTCATATTGAACATTTTCTTTTTTTTCACACAATTTCTCACTTTTAGGGTACTTTCACATCAGCGGTTTTTGACGTTCACGGCAGAGGCGGTGAAAAAAACGCATCTGCCGCGATTACCGCATAACTGCTGCACTTGCGGCACAGTTGCGGCAAGCCCCATAGAATGTCTATGCGGGCTTGCGGCAGGTGCGGCAAGTGCAGTATCAGCACTTGCGGCAGATGCGGCCGCAAAAAAAAACGAGTCTGACCGCGTTTTTTTTCGCGGCTGCACCTGCTGCAAGTGCCGAAACCACACTTGCCGCTCGTGCCGCACACTTACCGCAAGCCCCATAGACATTGCATGGGGCTTGCCGCAACTGTGCCGCAAGTGCAGCGGTTATGCGGTAATCGCGGCAGATGCGTTTTTTTCACCACATCTGCCGCGATCGGCTAAAGCCGCTGATGTGAAAGCAGCCTTAGAGCATGTGCACAAGATCCGGAAACACCGTGTCCTGGTCGTCTCCTCTCCTGCATTTTTTTTCTAGTATTTCTTTATTAAATTTGAAAAAAAAAATTACGTGGGGCTTCGCCACACTTTTGGTCCAGCCAGGTACAGCAGGCAGCTACGGGCTGCCACCAACCCCTTCTGCCTAGTTTTACCTGGCTGGAAACCAAAAATATAGGGAAGCCCTTTTTTTTTTATTATTTCATGAAATAATTAAAAAAAAAAAACGGCGTGGGCTTCGCCATGTTTTTGGGCCAGCCAGGTACAACTAGGCAGCTGGGGGCTGGTATCCTCAGCGTAGGGAGGCCCAAGCATTCTGGGCCCCCCCCGCTGCGAATTGCAGCCCGCAGCCGCCCTAGAAAATGGCGCATTCATAGAAGCGCCATTTTCTGGCGCTGTATCCAGCTCTTCCAGCTGCCGTGTAGCGGTGGCAGACTGGGTAATAAGGGGTTAATGCCAGCTTTTCGGCAGCTGGCACTAAGCCCGAGATTCATAATATAGGGCCAATGTTAGACCCGCCATTAGGAATCTCTAGTAAATTGTAAAGAAGACACAACACAGAGAAAGATTTTTTTATTAGAAAAAAAAACAAACACAATTTAGACCCCATCTTTATTTGTCTGTGGCGTCCGACGTAGTCCAGTGGGCGGTGATGTCCGACGTAGTCCAGTGGGCGGTGATGTCCGACGTAGTCCAGTGGGCGGTTCCGCGATGTTTCTCGGTGTTATAGCATATGGGGGCATCCCCCATATGCTATAATAAGGCACTCTCCAAGGGGAATGATAGGTCATGAACGCTGTAAGTTCATGACCTATCACGATCCTGGGGTCACACATAATAATCTCTAAGGGTACATTTACACGCCGCAACCGCGGCGAGAAATATTGATGGCGATGTGTTGCCTTGCAATAATCGCCGTTCAAAATCCCTCCCAATTGCGGCGTGTAATTGGGGAATTTGGCGGCGATATGTCGCCTCGCCACGGTCGCCTGATTTCAGAGCAGTGCACAGAGATCAGGCGACCGTGGCGAGGCAACATTTTGCCACCAAATTCCCCAATTACATGCCGCAATTGGGAGAGATTTTGACGGCGATTATTGCAAGGCGACATATCGCCGTCAATATTTCTCTCCACAGTTACGGCGTGTAAAGGTACCCCTGTGTGACTCCTGGATTGTGATGGGTCATGAACTTAGAGTTCATGACTTAACCCTTGTTTGACCTCAGGGGAATGATAGGTCATGAACTCTAAGGTCATGACCCATCACAATCCAGGGACCACACAGGGGTTAACTGATCTTCATGATCTCTAAAGCAGATCACCATGAAGATCACTTAACCCCTGTGTGACCCCAGGGGAATGATAGGTCATGAACTCTGTAAGTTCATGACCTATCATTCCCCTGAGAGTGCGCGCACACAGCGGCGCGCACAGAAGAGGAGTCAGACTGCTGGTGCCACTGCCAGGAGCGGGACCCCAGGATCGGGACTCCAGGATCCAGGAGCGGGACCCCAGGATCCAGGAGCGGGACCCCAGGATCCAGGAGCGGGACCCCAGGAGCGGGACCCCAGGATCGGGACTCCAGGATCCAGGAGCGGGACCCCAGGATCCAGGAGCGGGTGAGAGAGAGAGGAGGAGGGAAGCTGGAGGAGCGGTGCTGCAGGAGCGGGGCTGGAGGAGCGAGGAGGGGAGCCGGAGCGGTGCTGCAGAAGCAGAGGAGCGGGGATAAGAGGAGCGGAGAGGGTTAGAGGAGCGGGGCTGGAGGGGGTAAAGATGGGGGCTGTGGGAATCAGAGGAGCGGGGCTGGAGGAGCGGAGGGAAACTGGAGGAAGGGGCTGGAGGAGCAAGGAGGGGGCTGGAGGAGCAAGGAGGGGGCTGGAGGAGCGAGGCTGGGGGGCTGGAGGAGCTGGAGATGGGGGGCTGGAGGGGGTCGGAGGCTGCAGAAAGTGTTGGGGGGCACAGGGGGATGTGTCAGTCATGCGATCTGACTTGTGACATGTCAGATCGCATGCAGCTGCAGGGGAGGCGTTTTTACATGCGCCACCATTTTGGATGTTGTGGGGGAGGGATGGGGGTGGGGGGGTGATCTGGGGGTACTGGGGGTCTTTGGGCAGTGAGGGGTTGCTGTTTCACTTTAATCCGACATGTGTTTTCATGTCGGATTAAAGTGAAAGTACTTTTTACCGGCACTGTCACTGTTTGTGATGTGATGATCGGTAAACGGTGTTTACCGGTCATCACATCACAGGTGCGGGTACAAAATCAGCTAATTCCTAATCTCTAGGGTGTCAGCTACAATCGGTACACTGACACCCTAGAGATATTAGCTCCAGGGGCGGCGCTATAGAGCTTTTTCCTGCCAACGTCTACAGACGTCGGCTAGGCTTTAATACCCTTTTTTTTCCGACGTCTGTAGACGTTAGGCTGTCGTCTAGGGGTTAAATATGTGGGCTAGGGTCACTTAGCCTTCCTTGAATTCAGCTGTCGCCAGTCCTGCCCCTCTAGTGAGGCACCATTCTCTGTTGAATCCTTTTAGATTCTTATTAGGCCAAAGCATTTTTTCTGTGTATTTCTTGTGTTCTTTGTAATTAATTGTCTGTGGATAAGCTTGTTGTCAAGTACTTTAATAAAAATTGTATACTTTTATGCAACCTTTTGTCTCTCGGGACTTTTTGATAGGTTTTGTGTACAGAGAGCCTGGTGTAGGCAGGGCGCAGCTTTCTCAGCTCTGGTACATCTAAATCTAAAACCTATGATTGAGTCAGAACCGCTGCCCCAGGTAAACTAAGTGAAACATTGCTGGATTCAGAGTCTCCTTGACTACACCGTGCTGCTCTCGGGTGAATTAGACAAATACCAGATTCCCTTTAATTGCATGATTCTATAAGACAAGTGTGTTATAATGTAGAAATGCTCATTTTTGAGTCACTCATGATCACAAGATTCTGTCATAAGGGTCTATATTCTGATTACAGGTCTTTGAAACCAAGTGCAATGACTGCATCAATTTACTCTTATCCTCTTTGACATTAGTTATATTAATTGTAAATCTTTTATTGAAGGATGTCTTCCATTCATGTAAAGTGGCAATACTGATTTATTAAGATTGATATATTGCACACCAGTTTTAATGAAGGCAATGTTGGAGTAAGATACACCCAATTCATTAGGTGTACGCCTATTTATGAATATTTGCATCTTACAACTGCCATGCACCTTGTAACAAATGTTGCTCTAATCAGTGGCTGAGTGGCAATGAGAATGCAGGGCCATTGTGTCATGTGATCGCCGCTGTGAGCCAATCACAGCTCAGGGGCGGTTACATGACATCATTGGCCCTGCGTTCTCATTGGTGCAGGGCTGACCTGGGCGGGGATGGGCAGGAGGAAGCAGGAAGCTTCCCCATTGCCCGGAGCCAGCACCGATAATCATGTTACCGGCCTGGGGCACAGCATGGAGACCATGACACCAGCGGGCACAGCACCAGAGAGAGCAGCGGGGAGACAGCACCGGACAGGAGTGCAGGGACGGCACCGGACCAGGTTGTACATATTGCGCAGCGCTCTACCCCCCCCCCCACCCTCCCCGGCAGCTAGATAACGCCCAGTCGGCAAGATTTTTAAAAGTTTATAAAGCTATATCTTAGCTTTTACAAATCCGTTTTTTTAGCAAAAACGATTGCCCCATATGTGTCTGCAGGGTGTAGGGACACATATTAACAGTCCGGGGGGGTCATTTGGGGTGGTTGGTTCCCTTTAAGTTAGTGTGACATGACTTATTACTTACAAATCCATGTTGGTTCTGGTTACTCACTTCATTCTCATCCAGATACTTGCATACATGTTGTATACTAATTTGTCCAAAGATCTTTCTGGTATAGAAGTCAGACTCACGGGCCTATAGTTCCCTTGGTGGTCCACCTTCTTGCCCTTTTTAAAGATAGGGACAACAATTATCCCTGGGACAAGTCCTCTAGGACTTTTCCTCCTCCCCAAGAATTTTCAAAGATTATGGAGAGTGATTCAAAACTTTCCTCTGCTACATCCTTCAGTACTCTGGGATGTGCCGTAACTCCCAGCTCTGGATGGAGCTGAAGTCTTGAATTAATTTAAGTTATGTATTCCCTCATTAGCTGTTTATTGACAGCCTGAATTCTTCTATTCCATTAATAGTACAGTGAAGATCGATTGATGTCAAATCCACTTTTTGAGAAACAACAGATGCACAACAAGAATTTAGAAGTTCAGCATTCTCAACATAATTTTTTACCACTTCACCATTTTCTTTCTGCAAAAATCCTATAGCATCTTTGACTTTTCTTTTACTTTTGACATACCCCCAAATCCCTTTTTATTGCTTTTGACATCTCTTGCAAGCCAGAGCTGGTCCTTTTTGTTGCTAAAAATTTAATTTGAACGTTATCTGTGGTATACAGACAGGAAAAACTGAAAATAATATGCTATTTTCTATAATGCCTAATTTTAGGTATGTTGCTTTATGTACAGGGTGGGCCATTTATATGGACCTAAATAAAATGGGAATGGTTGGTGATATCAACTTTTCCAGATGGGTGGTGACCATGGCAGACATTTTGAAGTCGGACATTTTATAAGTGGTCATAAACTTGTAAATAACTCATGAAAGAATAAGGTTACGTTAAAACCAAGCACAACATTGTTTTTCTTATGAAATTCTCAATAAGTTTGATGTGTCACATGACCCTCTTCCCATTAAAAAAAAAAGTTGGATCCAAAATGTCCAACTTCAAAATGGCCGCCATGTTCACCACCCATCTGGAAATGTTTCCCCCCACCCATATACTAATGTGCCACAAACAGGAAGTTGATATCTCCAACCGTTCCCATTTTATTTAGGTGCATCCATATAAATGGCCCACTTTCTACATATGTACCTGTATACAAATAATTCTAATCAATTACCAATGAAACTCTATTTCCTTAGTCCTTTTGTTTGTCTTCTCACCTGTTACCCAGAGTACAGTAATACTGTCTCATACAAATGTTGATATTTAGGTATGTTGCCTACTTGTTAATGCATTACATGACCTTGAAATGGTAAATGTGACGATCCCCTAAGCAAAGTATAACACAAGAATTTAACACATAATGTTATTGGAAGAGTTTTTTTCTATATTGCAGCTGAGAAGTCAACTGTGTTAAGAGCGTGTTAGACCTCTAGAGATGCTTTTCATTGTAGGACAAATGAAAACGTCAAGTAGTTACTACTTGAAGCATTTTCCTCCAATTACAGATTCTACTGCTAAATTAGAAAATTTGGAAAGGCTTCACATCATTTTATAAGCATGGGTTGCTTTATGTAGGAATTCAATTTATGAAATGCATCACTACTACTTTTTTTTACATTTCATAATAAATTGGAAATGATTTGGGTTTTGCAGTCACCAGACTCCGAGCTGTCATACAGTATGCTCTTAATCATGATGTTTACTGCTTGTTAGGGACCAATAGATGTTTATGACATCGTTAATTATCTTATTGTGCAGAGAATAACTAGATAACAACTACCCGTTTTTCTATGTCAGCAACAAAAATGTGCTTTTTAATATTTTTGAGATGATGTGTCGACTAGAGTTTCTTAGCAATTAAGGCCAGATGCCAACACATATTCATTGATCATGAACTGTTTTTATTTTCTTATTCTAGATATGTTTATTTTATTTTCTGTACATGATTACAGAGATGGCCACCTTCCTTGAGATGCTTTTCTGCTCTGTTAACAAAGAACAGATATATAATTTACAGCAACCACATGAGGTTGATGAAGAGATCTTAGAGTCTTGAAAGCTTGCTATTTATTACCATCTTTTCAGTTAGCCATTAAAAGGTATCAACCACTGAGGACTCTCAGATGTTAATATTTTTCTATCTACTGGCTAACACGGTACAAACATATTTTACCTCAACAACCACATGGAACATAGGAACCTGTTGACTGGAGAAAACTCATTAACTTTTATAGAAGTGTGTTGTAGGCATGCTTTATGGCCAGTGGGCATAACTTGAAGCTCATGAGTCTTGATGCGAAAGCTCCAAAACCCAATTATTGCAAATCTTTAATAGCAATAGTATTTTTCTATGGGTCAAAGGGACTTTTGGGGCCCCCTAGGTTCCAAAGCTGGGTGTGATTGCATCCCCTGCACCTGTTGTAGTTATGCCCCTCTTTATGACCCATGAAAGGTCACAATACAGGAAATGAAGGTGTGGTAACTACTTAGAAGTATTTTCCAATCTTACCATGGCTGACATGAAGAAGAGCATTTAACATATACATCTGGAATAATATACCATGATATAGATAATTATAATGAATTAGTACAAAATGTTGAAAAGTAATTATAAGGAATTCTTCAGTTTGTAAAGTCTATAGATGATTCATTCAAATTCTTGGGAAAAATGTGCAAATTTATTGAATTCTACTGTAAATTCAAAGTGATTTGATCGTCTCTAGTCAAAGTATTTTATAATTTATGGTTTTACAGCAAAAAGCCACAGGTTACAGACGACTCACATAATTCGTATATATGATTAAGCAATGTAGCAATTAGACGTATATAAAATGTATGACTAGAGTAAATGAATTATTAAAAGCACACTAAAGAAATTATAGCTAGATAGTAAGCAATAATATGTATAGTCAGAAGGGTATGGGTAATTTAGTTAAGTGAAGACATAATTAAAGGAGGCAATAATTGCACGCTAAGAATTAGACCCTTCCTTTGATAGAGTCAATATAGTATTTTGTTTAAAGAGTTGTCTAATTATGCGAAAATCAGACCACAGGTGAGGAAAAACGTGGAGAACATAACTTCTCCATCTTTTCCATTGTCTGTGACGATGTATGATGACATCCGATTGCAGCCCAATGTTTTACATGCACCCATAGATTCAAAGGAGTGCGTGCTTTCCAATATATGCTGCCACAATGCCGAATAAGGATGAGAAAAGTAATCACTGGTTGGCACTAACTCATAGCAGAACACTGGTACAAGGGCTATCCTATTAAACATCAGGTAGCCCTCATCCGTGTTATACACTCATGTGAGTGAGCAAGACAGTAGGCAAAATGTGTGTGTTTTCAAATCTCTGGAAATGCATTTTAGGGAAATTTTACACAGGTGTAATATGTGAAATGCAAACTACTATTATTATTATTTTTTTAAATATACTGTATGTTATATTTGCATAAGAAAAATGTTCATCTTTAACTACATTTCAGCAACTAATAGTCACATTATGTTTTCTGCTTGTGAGAAGCATTGATTTCATTCTGAATCATCCATTAGTAATTCTCAGTATGATGTTCCTCTCTGGTCTTGATTGCTTATTGAAGAAAACTAAGTAAGGCCTTTGATACATTAAGGGGCTGTCCAGCTAGATATAAAGAGCTTTAGATCTATTCAAAATTGAAATTAATACAATTTGCTAATGCACTTTTGTTATCACAACACCTATATCACCGCTGTAAATGTCAATGCCTGTTCCTTGCAACTTTGCATTTTGTCAAACATCACAGATCGCTTCCATCTCCTTCCTGCATGCCTTAAATCGATGTAAATACTTAAGTCCCCAAAAAAGTTGAGAAAAGTATTATAGGAGTGATATAGGCCTTTTTTATACATGTCGCCAGCATAGACATGCATGAAGTAAACAGTTTGGCTGGCTCATTTCAGTAACTAAGACAGGGGTAGGGATAGGCAACTCCAAGCCTCAAAGGCCACCAACAGTGCATGTTTTCTGGATTTCCTTAGCATTGCACAGGAGTTGTAATCATTATTGTCAACTGTGCAAAACTAAGGAAATTCTGAAAACATGACCTGATGGCGGCCCTCAAGGCCTGAAGTTCCAATCTCCAGAACTAAGCCATCCTTCTTCTCTTTCTGGGCTGGCTCATAGCAAGGAAATGAGGTCGACTTATCTAATGAAATATGTCAGTCAACCAGCCCCCTTCATACTGGTCACTAACACTTTCAGTCTTACTTCCAAAGTATGAGAACTTTAGAGTTTGAATGAATGCTTTAATTGGCATGATAGATCCACATCTTTTTAAAGTTAGCCATAGATTTAAAAATACTTTGTTACCTAAGAATACATTCATTAGTCCTGATTTTCTATATCAACTATAATGTACAAAGATGGATTCAAACATTTAAGGTACCGTCACAAGTGGCAATATTGCTAGGCAATTTCACTGGCAATTTACTGGTTGCAGTGAAATCATGGACACATTGTTCTATTTGTACACAGCAGCAAGATAGAACAATGTGTCCATGATTTCACTGCAACCATCAAATTGCCAGTGAAATTGCCTAGCAATATTGCCACGTGTGACGGTACCTTTAGTATTAATTTATCAGCCACTTGCAATTGTTTACAAATATATTATTCCATTTGATCTTGACCTAAGCTAATTACAGACATGAGGTATCAGGAGAAAAGCTGTCTTGTTAACATTTATGTTCAGTTAAATGTGTCTGTATTTTCTTTGAGGGAAACACAGGTTGAATTGACATTTGAAGGTCAATGTGTATGGCCAGCATTAGCTGTACTGACAAATAAATAGCAAATCTGAATTTTAATCTTTGGCCTATAACCTATCAAGATGAAGAGGCATCATCTTAACCTCCCATCAGCCTTCAGGTTTTGTCTTCCTGCCTGCAGGATCTTTGTTAATGCTTAGAAACCTACTCAGTCACTAAAAAATCTGTCTATAGTATAACAATGTATAACAATGAATAGAAAAATGGAGGAGGAGGTTAATGGTTCTGCATTTCTCTATCTAATTCTTTTGTAATCTAAAAAAGGTAGGCGGTGGAAGAACAACAGTAGAAGATATATGACTGGTTCAAAGGACACTGTACAGCTCTTCTTTTGTATCACAAAGATGTGTTCAGATTTGCAAACACGGGAAAATGCACTTTTAGGCCAAATGCACATGGTGCATATTTAGTGTAGATTTTTCATTCAAATTTGTATACAGAAAATCAGTAGCATAATTTAGTATGAGCTAAGTGTATAAGAGGCTAGACATCTAATCTTTAAAACACAGCCACCCTTTAAATTTTTATTTAATAATAATGTAGAGCAAGTGATTACAATAAACTTTCAAATATACTTTATTAATAAAATCTGGAAGGAAACCATTAATAAACCTTCGCCAAGGTGTCCTCATTAGACTGTCTCTGAATCTCATTCTCTGTGAGATCCGTCTTCACTTCTCACACAGATTGAATATGACCAGATAAACATATAAGGGAGGGGGTGTGGCCTACAAAGTGTGCCTGTCTAATGTGGGTACAGCTGATCTGTATTGTCAGTTTACTTCATGCAGGGACAGTGTGAGCTCATTAGGCTGTCTGAACACAGCTCCTGGCTATGTGATCTTATCTGACTCCTCTCTATTTACATCAGCCCTGCTCCTTAGTGCAATTAGCTGATAGCACGGGGCAGAGATGTGAATGGAGGAGTCAGATTAGATCTCACAGGACCTGTGTGCACTGCTGACAACATGAGCTCACCCTGCACCTGCATGAAACCTGTAGCACTGATAAACTGTCAACCCTGTTTACACCCCGCCCCCCTCCCAGCATATGTCAGATTTAGAGGAAGGATTTAGTGGAAGGATTTTGAAAGGTTTTCTTACAGATTTCAGTGATAAAGTTAGTTTGAAAGTTTATTATAATCACTTGATCTACATTATTATCAAATATACATTTCCAAGACTAAAGTTGAACTATGTAGCCAATCTTCAGTCTCCGTGGAGAACAGGGCTCAGGAGAGCACTCCTTATCCATCCTTTGATTTGCTTATTGGAGTCTTAGCACTCAGGCTCCCACCAATCTCTAGGAAATGTCAATTTTGTTAAAGTAAATATATACTTTAACTGGTTTCTACATGTGTTCAACTACAGTTTTATTCTATAAAGAACTAAATGTTCATATAACATACTGTGACCTCTACTTCAAGCATATAATTTCTTAAGATCATCTGAAAATGTTAAGGTGAAGGCAAGAAAAGGACACAAAGTCTTTAACGGAAGCTTTATCATTAGATAGAACTAATATGAATCTCTAATGTTACATGTCCAAATAGATTAGTGAGATCTTTGCAGAAAGTCATCTAAAAATATTTTCTCCAGCTATTCTTTAAGAGGTCAAAAAAAGAACTCATATAAACACTGAATCTCATTTGACCCTTGAGGTTTAAATGAAAATGAGGCAGTCGAGCAGACGCCTCTACTTATCAATTATATATTGAACCAGCCAGTATCAGGACAGGAATATGGAGTCTAAAAACAGCTGATTTATAATTACAATATATTTTACTTGCCACAGATTCATCGTTATCTATAGCCTCCTTAATGTATTATTCTTGATATAAATTAGTTACAGTTTTTTTTTTAAGAACCCTCTTTCTTTGTTGTTTAACAGGTCCTGTGAATAGGTTTAACAGCACATTTTGCACTAGTAATTGCTACAATATGTTTATAATTTAAACTGTATCTATCAGTACTAAAATCTGTTCACAGCCAGTTCCGTCTTCCAGCCAAGGATCAAAATAATTATGGTCCATTCTACAAGCATTTCCTAGTGTTCTATTCTCATGAAAAGATGCTCTGTGGGAAAAGCAACCATTCAATACAATAACCCTCCGAGCACAACAAACAAGCTGAAAGCACCAATTTTCTGAAAGTCCCAGGGTGCACATTTATGCTAATTACAATATTGAAATGGTATAGAAGCTTTAACAACCTTTTCACTATTCAGGTTTCATTAATTCATATATGACTAACCTGCAGTGGATAATAAAGCACACCAAGCAACGGTGAAATAGCCAACACTTCCAGGGAAGTAATATGTACTGGTACGGTACAATTGTGACTAGTATAGTCATTTGTGATGAATAGAAGGCAATTGTGGCTATATTTTGTTCACTTTAAACAAGATAAGTATAGTACATACTAAACCTTGTTTTACAGCATTTGAATCGTGATTGAGGGAAATAAAAGGTTTGATACAATTGTAAGCAGTGTCTTCTGCAAAAATCTACATTACACCAACCAATGTAAGCCAGCATAGGGGAAGAAAGAAAAGAGAGTTTACGCACGCTGTACCATTAGTCGTGAAAGTAGAAGGTTAAAAAAGTAATCTATTATATAATCGCGAATCGGCTTTTTGCCCCGGCGTGGTCATGTGGATACGTGCGAAGCATTGGCCGCGGAGCGGCCATTGCGAGCAGCGTCGTGGTCATGTGGATACGCGCGTAGCATTGGCCGCGAAGCGGCCATTGCGAGCAGTTCTAAGGCGACTCGCTATGCCCGCGCAGCGGGCATGGCGAGTCGCCTTAGCAGCGCGAAGCATTGGCCGCGAAGCGGCCATTGCGAGCAGTACTCGACGTTCTAGAATCCCGATGCATGTGCATCGGGCTCCCAGCTAGTTTCTAAAATAAAGGCCAATGCCTACAAAATACCAATTGCTGACTTTTTCTTTTTGTCTTGTTTGGACCACATCTCACATTTTTTCCAAGCTTAAAGGAGAATGTTTGGCCAATGTCTATTCTTCCCAATCCTATAAAAAACATACATGCTCATCATATGTTATCAATGAGTAAATTAGAGTAAGCTGCTTCCAGACAATTCTGGTGGAAACGAAAAATTATCATTGAAAGTCAACATGAGAGACTCAGGGGGCTTCCCTACACATGAGATATTTGTGATACTCTCATGGTAAAGAGAAATCATGCATATGACGAATGTGTGAATACAAAAGGTTATAGTGCTAGATGATGTGTGTGCCTCAGGGCCAACGAAAGGGGCTATCTCTGGCATATATCATGACCTGTTGCATACTTACTTGAGATGTTTCCCAGTGAAGGCGCGAGGGAAATGGGAAAATGACGTGGGTGTGATTACGGATGACCAATGGGATACCATTCTGGAATACATTCCAAAGCTCTCTTTGAGTGAACCAGGTAAACTATCTCAATTGTATGTTATTCATAGGCCATATAAAAAAACAGATTTTATGTTTAAGGCAGACTTGAAAGACAACTCAATTTGTTCTAGATGTCAGCCAAATAATGCAAACATGTTTCATATGCTTTCAGCGTATTGGATAACGGTGCTCAACAAAATTGAAGAGGTGTATTAATGTGTGATGAAGAGGAATTCGATGACGTGTGTGCTTGGATATGTAGAAGAAATTAACATCACTAGTGCATATAAACTAGCACTTGCTAGTTGTATGTGGCATGTAAGCTGTTTGTTAGGAGGTGGATTAATGCAGAACCTCCGTCCAGAGGGGAATTTATTAAAAGAG